>JAOQMS010010079.1:0-16712 GCA_027563885.1 Erythroxylum longipes
TTAGTTAATCCGTGATTGCTGTCTATCGAAGTGGCAAATTAATTTCAATTAAGAAATTAATGAGATTAAATAATTTACTCTAAATAGATTACGGCTTTTCCGATTCTGTTAACTAAGACAAAGGTCCATTAGAGCCTACTGCTACCATAGATTATATTCTGCGGAGCTGTACTCGGGAATAGTCTAATTGGTTAGGGCAATAATCTGCGGAGCTTTACTCGGGATTATCGAATAATTACGATTTGATTGGTTGATATGTGCTGTTCACTGTCTGCTATAACTTTGTCCATAAGAATAAACGAAATTTATATTTTTGAGTCTATGATCGAATTACAGTATCAAACGGGAGAGTACTTTGGCTAGGCTTTTCTTTATATTATTTTTAATCTTTATTTTTAATTTTTTTCTGCGTGATTTCGTGTTTTAAAATTAATCATCCTCAAATCAATTCTTTTTATATATTTATTTTTATTTATTTATTTTTATTTTTGATTTCACACAAATAAATAATTACTACATTGGTCTCTGTGGTTCGACTCTATTCACCACTTTACTCGCTTAAGTGTTATAGAGTAAGAATTTATTTTTGATGGTTTGACACGACATTAATGTCCTTTGAATGAAATAGAAGAGAGGCAGCTTCCTAATATGGAGATAACATAGCTCTAAACGAACACGTCGAAGTCCTTCCTAGAATGATATTGAATGTTGAAGGTCTATTTACTATATATAACTCTATATACCTAAAATTTTGCCTCATTTTGTCTGCCAGCTTTAGTAACAAGGTGATATTTTCTAAAGCATGGATCTATCGCCTTTAAAACCAACCAAAGGGGTTGGTGCATGTCTAAGTTATGTCTTTATGAATCCTAATTCCGTAAATGCATCTAGAATAGGAGGCTGATGGAGCTTGCATTATCAATCAGGATCCTTCTTACTTTGTAGTTAGCTAGGTTCATTGTAATTACTGTTGCATAATCATTAGAGTTGGCCATTTCAAGATTCTCCTATTTAAATATGATCAACTCCATTATTTTTGTATTCCTCTTTTCTTCTTCCTATAATTAATTGAACATTCAAACCTGCGTGTAAATTTATTTAACCGTAACCTACTAACTCTCGCGTCTCCCTAGCAATTGTGATGATGACCCAGTATGTTCGCCTAGGTATTTTTTCATGTTTCCAAGTCTGTTGATCATTACTTTCCTTTATTTCGTTCTCTCAGACAAGCAAAGAGCTTTAATTTGGGTTAAACCCTAACAAACTTTTAGGTAGTTAAAGTTTTACCTACGATAACCTTCACTATTATTCGCTCATTGCCCAAGAAAAGCTTTGTTTCTCTACTTGGATATTTTAGTGTGTGCTGTCAACTAATTATAGTAAGAGATGAGCAAAGCCAATATAAGCCAATATAATATGTCAGCAAAAACCTCTATAGGGCTAAAGAGAGATTTAGAAAGTTAGAGAAGCCAGCCTTGACATTAATGTTCTCTATAAGACGAATAGGCCCTAGTTTTAAGCTTAATAATATATTTAGCATTGTAATAGACGTTACATAAACCTGAATCCTTTGGGTGATTGATCAAGTAGTTGGTGAAATTATTTCTAAACGATAACTGATTTAATGGTAGAAAAAGTAGTCAATAGAAGGAGCAAACGGTAGATGTAGAGCCTATTATAATATAGGCGGCATTAATTGATCGATCCAGTGACAAAAAAGGTAGCAGAGGAGGAGTTATATTTAAAAGGCCTTTTGGTTTAGAAATCAAATATGTACAAGAACACAATTTTGAAGTCCCAAAAAATGGGTGAGAGTATAAAGCTTTGTTGTTGGCGACTAGGTTAGCATATCACTAGTAGTCGAGGACCTTGCAAGTGAAGTCAAACTCTCAATTGATAGTAAACAAAGCTTTGGGGAACTTTAAAAGCTAAGAAGGAAAGCTTGCAAAAGTATAAGGCGAGATATCTTCACTCGAGCTAGGTTACAACTATAAACCTGTAGTTGAATCCTTACGAGGAGAATGAAATGGTTGATCAATATGATAAAACAAACACATGCAAGAGGAGGTGAATTATATGTTACTTGAAAATTTTTTAAGGTTATTGTCAATTCGTGTAAACAATAGAAGCCCGTTAAAAATTTAAAAAGAAATAAGTCTGTTAAAAAAACTTTTAACGAAAGGAGCCTATTAAATTCTAAAGCGAAAGGAGCCTGTCAAACTTTAAAGCGAAAGGAGCCCATCAAACTTTAAAACGAAAGGAGCCTCGTACAAACTAAAAATAACATTGACTAAAATGCAGAAATTTAAAAGTTAAGGAAAGAGAAAGAACGACACAGTCAATTTATATTAGTTCGGCTTATAACGAAGCGTACGCTCAGTCCCTAAGTGTCCATCTTGAGTATTTCATTAATAAATCTCCAAGTAGTGATTTGTCAAACCTCTCCAAGCTCACAAGTACATATTTTTCAAGGTTCTTAGTATTTATCAAGTCTCTGCAAGCTCTCAACTAAGGAAAGTAAGGTAGTTTCAATAAATATCAATCTTTCTCTCGATAGAGCATTTTCACTTTCTAAAGCTCATAAGTAATAAGATATAACTTTTCAAGAACAAGAATTGATGCTACTGATATGCTTTTAAAGTATATTGTGTGATTGAATGCAGTAGCTCTTCCTTAAATAGAGATTCCCTTTAACTAGTTGTTACTTCAAATTGATTATCGACTAATTGACTTAACTGACTTTGATTATATTACAACGTCTTTCTCATTATCTTTGGCATAATCTTCAAGTATATGATTGTTTGAATAATCCTTTGACTATGTCTTCAAAATCGACTATCGAATTATTTGAATAGTAGGATCCTTTGTAAGATAGGAGCTTATCCATTCTAGAAATTGCGGAACTGTTTCTTACTATCAAAATGAATTTGTTATACTTATTTACGTAAAAGTAAGAAAGTGTTTTATTTATTTAAACGTATGACCTCTTGAATATCGTTATCTTTCATAGAAAAAATAATCTAATAAATTTGAAATCTTAACTAAATATAAATGATTGTTATTATCAAAATCATTAATTTAAAAGCCTTGAGCTATCAATCTCCCCCCTTTTTGATGATGACAAGCAATAATAGATATGCTTTCAGAAATTTTAAAAACTAAAAAAATTTCAAAATAAGAATACCTGTAAACTTATATGTTGTTACTCACAATCGTGTTTAGAAGGAGTCTTTCTTAAGTAAGGAGCCTATTGAATTGAAAGATAACTATGCAATAAATCACAGATAAAATATATCACCAGACAATCAGTTTTCAAAAAAAATATCAAAATCAAATTTAAAATATATTGTACTCTCCTGCTTTTTCATTAACAAAAAGGAGGATCATGACCATAAAGCATAAAAAAATCAGAATATCACAGATATGTATAAACTAAAAAGAGTCATGAACAAGTATAATCCCCAAAATATTCATAACAACATCAAAACAATCATTAGCAGAGAAATGTAATAAAAGTATGTGTTTTAAAGAAAGTATTCTTTAAGTGAATCAATAATAACATAAAGGAGATTTTGCAAATCCTTAATTTGATCCAGTGGTTGATCCTAATGTAATCAAATCTCCCTCAATTGTTGTCGGATATCTGGATTGTTGGCTTTTGGAGGATTGATAGAAGGCTGTTGTGCTAAGGCAGGACCCAAGACATCTGCTACTCTTTCTGATTTCTTTTCCACCTAGACGTTGTCTTTTAGTTTATATCCAAATTGGAATGGAATAGATGAATGATATTTTCCAGGCTTATACCATTTTAGATCATTAAAAGACGCATCATAATATGAAAATATCTTAGTTAGCAACATCCCATAAGGCAATCCCCTTATAGTATTTTTATGACTCTCCTTATCCAATATAAAATGTATAATCATCGAGGGAAGGTTCATTTGATTACCTTTCAATAAGTTATAGACAACATAAGTGTCTAATAAACTGCATCTTTCAACTAAATTGCCCTTTGGAAAGATGGATGTAGTAGAGAGGGATGAAAGACATCTCTAAAGAAGGTCCAATTGTCGACACCAAGGTCTACCATCTTGGATGTTTTTAGCATTAATATATATTGATTGACCAAATTCACCCAAATCCAAATCAGTGACATCCCACTTATGGCATGGGAAGTCAATCCTCCCAATTGGAGTTATATCTAGTAAATTCCCAAAAATTTCTCCAGTTAAGAGAATCTCACATTCTCTAACCCAGGAGACAATTGCCAATTTTCCATCAATAACTTCTTTTCTCATATGTATATAAAATGATCGAACCAGAACATCAAAAATAGTTTTATGCAAGTTTAAGAAGTTTTGCCAACTAACAGACACAAAATAAGAGTAAACAGGAATACCTATGTCATCAAATAACATAGGAGGTAGAATTTTCCTAGCAACCACCTTTCTAGCGCATATTGTATCTTGCTTATGCTTCCATTAATTGAAACATTTTTTATGGTGCTGAAGATTTTACTTTCTTTTATGCAGAAACTTTTATTTTCTTTGATCCCTTACCCTTGGGAATTTCTTCAAAGAGGGATTCTTCTCTAGCGATAGGTCTTCTGCAGCTTCTTCAAACATAGGCTCTTTGTCTTTTCTTATTTATTCCCTTTTCCTTTTAACGAAGCTTCTTCTTTTCTCGGTTCTTCCTTAGGATTTATTTTTTCAATTACAGGCATTTTCTTAGTCTGCATTAAGAGACTTCCTCTTATTCTTGGTTGTCTAACCAGACGAACTGGTTCTTTGTCCAAATCATCATCATCAATGATCTAGTGTTCTTTAGACAATTTTTGACCCATGGAACTAGGTTGAGGAATAGTCAACAGTGGTGGTGCAGAGATTTTAGGAGTAAAAGTAGGCAGAGAACGTGAAAGTGAAGGAGAATGGAATCTTACCTTTTTCGTCAGCTCCCCCTTACGAGAGAATCTTCTTAAAAGTGTATGCTCCTCTTCACTAGAAGATTTATCTTCTTGTTCTTGTTCTTGTTCTTGTTCTTCTTTTTCTTCTTCTAACAATCTGGTTTGAGTCGTTAAGATTTTCTTGATTAGTCAGAAACATATTGCTGCTTTGTTGATTCATTGTGTTTGGTAGATGAATTAGAGGCTGATTCTTTAGGAGGAGACATGGAAGACAAAATCTTTTTCTTTATCTCGTATGCATGTAATGGGATTTTTTGAATGGATGCTTCTAAACATCGAGGCTTTTTAGTAAAAGAGATAGAAATAGGTTCAGTAGAGGTTTTTAGTGATCCTATTATTGTTGACAAAAAAGAAGATCCAAAAACAAGAGTTTCAGACTCTTGTTTATAGTGGAAAGTTTCACCATAGCTAGTAGTGGTTTTAAAGATTTCTTTTGGCCCTTGGACTTTGTTTGTGCCATTTTCAAAAATAAAGGATGCTGGAATTTACTGAAGAGATTCACAAAGAAGAGAGTTGATTGTAATGAGATAGAATGAGCTGCAATGAGTGTTGAAGATAAGATGAAGAAAGAAACTATTTTGAGATAAACCACAATTTTTAGGAGACTATTTCGTGTGAAGATGAAAGATTGTACACATTCTCAAAGGTATAATCTCTTCCATATCTTTTGTTAGTCATACAAAGTCTGACAAAACTACACTCATGATTTAAAAAAATGAAACGACATCATTTTAGTGATGACTATCTCTGAATAAGGTTACTCTTTCCCTTTAAAAACTAATAGGAGCCTTCTGTACAATCAAAGGAGCCTTCTAAATAAACATATTCAAAGGAGCCTTCTAATATATGCAAAATTAAAAAAAAATCTTCGAATAGAGTTAAATGTTTGATCATCTGCACATACAAAGCTCTTTTCGTGATAAACAAAATCTATCTTCCAAGAGTGTCTAGTAAAGATATCAGCTACTTGATTTTCAGTATTAACATGCAATAATTCAATAGTTCCTTCTAAAACATGATATCTAAGAAAATGATGTTGAACTTCTATATTCTTAGTCCTAGAATGATGCACATGATTTTTAGACAAATTAATGCAACTTATGCTGTCACATAATATGGAAGTATGACTAAAGTTTACAGAAAAATCTTGGAGTTGATGTTTCATCCATAAAATCTAAGTACAATAGCTAGCAGCTGCTATATGTTCTGCCTTAGTTGATGAGAATGTTATGCAATTTTGTTTCTTGCAAGACCAAGAAACTAAACATCCACTAAAGAATTGATAGTAGCCACTTGTGCTTTTCCTGTCCACTTTATCACCTGCATCATCTACATCACAATAGCCAACAATGTCATATGAATTTGTTCCCAAATACCATAATCATAAATCTATAGCTCCAAAAAGATAACGAAAGATCCTTTTGACTACTTGAAGGTGACTTTCTTTAGGATTTGACAAAAAACGTGCACAAAGGCACACACAAAGCATAATATTAGGTCTTGAAGTTGTGAGATATATAAGTGAATCAATCATCTCTCTGTATTTTGTCTCTTCAGTAGCTTTGCCATCTTCATCCTTATCAAGCTTAGTTCCAGTATACATTGTAGTTCCTATTGGCTTGACATTTTCAAAATGATATTTCTTGATAAGTTCCTTTGTGTACTTGTCTTGACTAATGAAGATTCCTTTTCTCTATTTGCTTAATTTACAATCTAAGAACGAAAGACAACTCTCCCATCATACTTATTTCAAACTCTCCCTGCATTAAAGCTGAGAATTCTTCACAGAAAGATGGATTAGTAGAACCAAATATTATGTCATCATCATATATTTGAATTATAAGGAAATCATTTTTCTTCCTCTTAATAAATAAAGTACTTTTGACATTCATTTGGTATAAATTGACATTTACATAACATGCAAATGTAAGTAAAATTTTGGTTGATTCTAGTCTAGCAACAGGAGCATAAGTCTCATCAAAATGAATACCTTTCTGTTTATTATAGCCTTGAATTACAAGTATCGCTTTATTTCTTACCACCTTACCATTTTCATTAAGTTTGTTTCAAAATACCCAACAAGTTATAATGACTAACTTGTTTTGTGTATATGGTACTAGATTCCAAACTTGGTTTTTGTCAAACTTATTTATTTCATCTTTCATGGCTATAGTCCAGTTTTCATCAGCAAGTGCCTCTTCTATAGTCTTTGGTTCTAGTTGTGAAACAAAGGCAACATAATTGTTTTTGAAGGAGGCTCTAGTCCTTAGACCTTCTGAAGGGTCTCCTAGAATATACTAAAGTGTATCGATTCCTCTCCATTATCTTGGTATCCTTCCTGCTATGAATATCTAATGTGCTTTGTTTCATAGGTTCCTGCTGAGGTGTACCTGAAGTATGAGCCTTCTCTATCCTAGCTGCAGAAGGACTTTCTTGATCTTGTAAATTGAAAGCACTATAGGTATAGATTGGGTTTATGTCGTATCTTTGGGAACCAAAGGATGTGCTTCATCATCTGATTCAGCAGCATTTGTTGATGGCAGTGCTTCATCAAATACTACATGTATTGATTCTTTTATCCTCTTAGTTCTTTTGCTATAAACTCTAAATCCTTTGCTAATAGTATTGTACCCTAAAAATGTAGCTTCATCAGACCTTGCATATAATTTGTCAATGTTGTCCTTGCCATTGTTTAACACAAAGCACTTGCACCCAAAAGCTCGAAAATATGCAACATTAAGCTTTCTTCCTTTCCACAGGTCATAGGAGGTGTTTTTAAGAATAGGCCTGATAAGACACATGTTCAAAATGTAACAGGCAATAGACATAGCTTCTGCCCAATATTTATGAGGTAGACTGTTCTCACACAACATGGTCTTGGCCATATTAGTAAGGATCTAGTTTTTTCTTTCAACGACTCCATTTTGCTAAGGATTCCTTAGACATGAGAAATTATGAGTTATGCCATTATCATCACAAAAATAGTCAAATTTTTTGTTATCAAATTCTCCTTCACGATCACTTTGAATTGAAGTAATACAGTATCCTTTTTCAATCTGAATTTTTCTACAAAACTTCTCAAAAACTTCAGAAGTATCATCCTTGTTTGCTAGAAATTAAACCCATGTAAATCTAGAATAATCATCTATCATAACAAAACTATAGTGTTTACCACCAAAGTTTTGTGTTCTAGTAGGACCAAATAAATCCATATGTATAAGCTCAAGAGATTGATTGGTAGATACAACATTCTTGGGTGGAAAACTGCTTCCAACTTGTTTTCGTTTTAAGCATGCTTCACAAACCTTATTATTTTTGAAATTTACGTTTGACAATCCTCTTACTAAATCGTCTTTAGACAATTTTGATAAAATGCTCATGCTAGCATGTCCAAATCTTCTATGCCAGATTAATGATTCCTTTTCTAGAGACTCAAAACACTTAACTTTTTTAAAGAAGACATGTCTTCCAATTGAGCTTAGTTAACTTTTTTGATTTATAGGACCAAAATATCGTTATTTCAATTATTTCACAAAGAGATGCATAGAATGTGTCTCTGTATCCCTTATCATATAATTGAATTACACTCAGTAGGTTATGTTTCAAACCATCAACATAGAGAACATTATCTATAGAAGTAGAATTAGAAGCATCAATTTTATCAATTCTTGTGACATTTGCCTTGTTTTTGTCAACAAAGACAACACTATCTCCACCTTTGCTTTCAATATAGCTGAAATGTGATCCTTCATCTGCCATGTGTCTTGAACAACTGTTGTCCACTATCCATTGATTTTCTCTTGTAACTGTTCTGAAGCATATCTGTAGAATATATTATCTCAATTTAGGTACCCAAACTTTTCTGAGTCCTTTTAGGTTAGTAGTCTGACCTTTTAGTCTCCAAACATATATTTAAGATAATTGTAACATTCTACAAATGTTACAAGAATGACTAATATGTTCATGTTTGCTACAGTAGAAGCACAAAACAGATGAATAAAGGTTACTATTTTTACCATGCATCATGTCTTGTTGTTTTGACTATAGCTACCGTTGTTTTTAACAAAGAAATTCTTGTATAGCTTGGTATTGTTATTTTCATTATATCCTATTCCTGCCTTATCAAAGACACCTTTAATATTACTAAGCAATACATCAAGATTATTCTTTCCATCAACGAAATTTGCTAAATCCTTTTATAAAGGTATGATTTTTTTCAGCAAATT
This sequence comes from Erythroxylum longipes, assembly GCA_027563885.1. Taxonomy (NCBI): domain Eukaryota; kingdom Viridiplantae; phylum Streptophyta; class Magnoliopsida; order Malpighiales; family Erythroxylaceae; genus Erythroxylum; species Erythroxylum longipes. The sequence goes on from JAOQMS010010079.1 coordinate 9,190, forward strand.
TCTCTTTTTCAAACTCTAGTACAACAATCTTTTCTTCTAATTATTTTACTTTTTGATAATCATTTTCAAACAATGCATTTTCTAATTGAATCACTTTTCTTCCAAAAGTTCTTCTTAATAAACTTTTTGCTTATAATCATTTTCAAGAGACATATGTTTTGATAACAGGTTCTTATTCACTTATTCTAATTATTTAATTTTATTCTTTAAATATGCATCATTGTTTTTAAACTTCTCAACCTTTTTGAAATACTCGACAATTAACTGTTTATACTAAGCATATATGAATCTCGTAATTCATCAAATTCAATATCAGAGTTAGAACAATATACCTCATCTTCACCTAAATCAGCTATAAGGCAAACATTGCTTACTTCTTTAGACTCTTCTTCATCAAAGTTTTTCAAAATCTTCATCACACCAAGTTGCAGTCATACCTAGCTTTATAAGCTTTCTGTTTTCAGTCTTGTCCTTTTGAAGAATAAGGGGACATTTTGGTCTGGTTTATCCAGGCTTCTTGTAGTGATAACATATAATTTAAGTATTCTGAGTATTGCTAATGTTGCCTTTTGACAGGAATCTGTTGTTTCTAGTTTTCTTATTTCCTTCTCTTTTCTTTGTCAGATTTTTTTGTGTGTGGAAGTGTGTATATTTTCTAACCATAAAATTGAATTCATCATCTTCATCTATCTGTAATTCAGTGTCACTTTCATCACTAATTGGGGGAATTGTATCGTGAACATCTTTCAAAGCCATTCCTCTTTTATAGGAGGATCTTTTGTCTCGTCGAAGTTCTGTCTCATGGATCATCAAATTTTCTCTAGCCAACCAAGTGAAATAGTGTTTAAATCCTTTGCAGTCTCTAGAGCTGTCACTTTAGGTCTCCATTATTTTGGCAATGACCTTAGGATTTTTGTTACGAGCTCATCATTGGGATGTATCTTTCCTAAGTTCTTCAATATTATGATGATGTTGTTGAATCGTCCAAAGAATTCATTTATGGTTTCTCCCTATTTCATGCTCATAGTTTCATATTGATGCACTAAAAGACTTATCCTATGCTTCTTTACCTTATTTGTTCCTTTGAAAGTGACTTAAAGCTTGTCCCACATGTACTTTGCTGTAGAACAGTAGGATATCTTTTCATATTCTTCTGGAAAGAGTGCACAAATTAGATGATATCTTTCTTTAATGTTCAGTTGTGCATTTCTTTTATCAACATCAATCCATAATTCAACGTCATTAGTAGTAGGAACTATATCTCCCATTTTGATAGCTTGCCAGACTTCAATGTCCACAGATTGAAGATAAATTGTCATCCTTTCCTTCCAATATGAATAGTTGTTTCCATTAAACTAAGGAGGCTTTATAACAAACTGTCCTTCAAGACTTCTCAAGTTGTTTGCCATGATCTATCACGTGTTGTAAAACACAATAAATGTGAAACCAAGGCTCTGATACCAAATGATAAACAAACATAAGCAAGAGTGGGGTGGGGGGCACTGTGTGACGAAAAATTTTAACGGTTATTATCAATTTTGGTAAACAATAGGAACTTGTTAAAAAATTAAAAATAAATAAGCCTGTTAAAAAAATTGACGAAAGTAGTCTATTAAACTCTAAAACGAAAGGAGCTTGTCAAACATTAAAGCGAAAGAAGCCTTTCAAACTTTAAGACGAAAGGAGCCTCGTGCAAACTAAAAATAACATTGATTAAAATGCATATATTTAAAAGTTAAGGAAAGAGAAAGAATGACACAACTAATTTATATTGGTTCAGCTTATAACAAAGCCTACTCTAATCTCCAAGTGTTTAACTTATGTGTTTCACTAATAAATCTCCAAGTAGTGGTTTGACGAGCCTCTCCAAGCTTATAAGTAAATATTTTTCAAGGTTCTACCTTTCACACTAGTAGTATTTATCAAGCCTCTACAAACTCTCAACTAATGAAAGCAAGGTTTGCTCAATATGAGCTTCAATAAATATTGGTCTCTTTCTTAATAAAGTGTTTTCACTTTCTAAAGCTTAAAAGTAATAAGCTATAACTTTTCAGAACATGTATTGATGCTACTGATATGCTTCTAAAGTATGTTGTGTGATTGAATGTAGTAGCTTTTCCTTAAATAGAGATTCCCTTCAAATAGTTGTTGCTTCAAATTGATCATCGACTTTGTTACAACGTCTTTCTCACTATGTTTAATAGAATCTTCAAGTATCTAGTTGTTTGAATAATCCTTTGACTATGTCTTCAAAGTCAACTATCGAATTAGTTGAATAGTAGGATTCTTTGTACTATAGGAGCTTATCCATTCCAGATATTACAGAACTATTTTTTACTATTAAAATGAATTTGTTAGATTAATTCATGTAAAAATAGGAAAAAATTTCTTTTATTTGAATAGATAACCATCTTTTAGAGAAAAATATTCCAATAAATTTGTATTTTGAAATCTTAACTAAATATAATTGATTGTTATCATCAAAATCATTCATTTAAAAGCCTTGAGCTAACACAATTTTTTATGGGGAGCCTAAAAAGCATGAAAGGTTGGGATCTTCTGAAAGAAAAGGTTTAAACTTACTTCCTTCAAAATGCAAATAAATAGCATCAAACAACTAAAGGATCAATAGATAAGATAGATATTAGAATATGTGAAACATGAAAAACTCCTAGATGATACCAGAGAAGTAAATATAATTAAAGGTAAGGTTGTGAGGTACAAATTGTTAAATGATAAATTTTATCATGATCTTTTACTTTTCCCTATTTGTATTATGTAGCCTCTTCTGAAATATCTCAAATTCTAATGGAGTGTCAATGGGAAGAGTATGGATCCCATTAAGGTGCCTCTATATTAATCCATAAATTACTCATGCTGGAATATTACTGGTCAACCTTAAGGCTATATGAAAATTGTTATAAATGTTAATGAGACTTAGACCTGAGTCAGAAATTTGTTACTAATTGTCTACCTAATTTTCAACCTTATATCATTCACTCAGTGGGGAACGAAAATTCTAGGACCTTTTCCTCCTAAAGTACAACAAATCAAATTTATCATAATGCTAATTAACTTCTTTACAAAACAAATGGAAATTAAGTTATATCCGATGATAATGGCTAGAACTGTGGAGCATTTTTAAAAGTTAATATCATTAGTTGCTATGGGATTTCCTTAAATCATGGTGACAAATAAAGACACCTAATTCAGCACAAGATTCTCCCAATTAAATGAACGGATGAAAATCAAGCAGTACTTAGCATTTGTCACACATTCTCGGAAGAATAGCTTGGTCAAAGTCATGAATAAAATCATTCTCCAAGGCCTGCACACTAAAGTAGAGCAATTCGAAGAAATTGTTGGTTTATACTTTACAACCAATCCGTTTGGTTATGGTTTAGTGACAATTATTTAAAGGCGTTATTTACCTTGTACATGTTTAGATATATATGATAAAGTCCATGTGATTATTATACATTGCAAATGAAATTGTAATGAGATTCATATTATATATTATCCCTAGATTGTTCCTAATAATTGTTCTATTAATATTGGACATTAGTAGAATGCAAAAAGACTACCACACGTTATGTTTTTCCTTATAAAGGAAGTAGTTGATCTCATAAGCTAAAGTATAAAGATACTTAAGCAAACGTGTGGGTGTTTGTTAGAGAACAAGTACACTGAACAGACTCGATATGAGAAATACATTTAGAATATTGCTTGTATGTCCATGGAATTCTCATTGTGATGATTGTATAAGTAATCCTTTGACTTGAAGTCACCAAAGTTATCTTGTATAGGAATTGCTATGTTTTGATACTACTTATGAGCTATTTAAGTATTGGTCAGTCAATCAGTATTCATTGGATATAACATGAACTATAAGGAGATAGTTGTGTGATTAAGATATGATTCATCACCCTAAAGTCATTAGAAAAAATGTTCTATTGTTCTCGATTAATATTGATTCGAGAAATCCTTGGTCAAGGTAGAATGATATTTTATAAATAGTTTACAAATGTCATTAATTGAATCAATAGCTAATGGCAGAGAACTAATATGATTGGACTTAAAATAGAATATATATTAATTTCTTGTCTATTTCTAATCAGAACATTGAATGATGAAGGGATCGAATTAAACAGAAAAATCATCCATGGAAAGTTTAGTCAAAATCACTTTGACATTCCTAAATATTTGAGTTATCATAATGTGTTGCTAGATGTCAATCTTGATATATAATTATAAATTATTTAATTGGAGAATTAAAGATAAATTAAACGAAGTTTTAATTTAATTAGAATTTATAATCATTACTAACATATTTGGGAACCTAATGGGTCTCATATATAGAATGAGTTAAAGAGAGCAAAGTTATTTTAATTAGGTTGTACTTGATTGTAAAGTTTGAGAAATGAGATAGTGAATCTAATTTGGGCATAATTGGTATTTAATTTCTAATTAAAGTTTAATTGAATTAGAATTTAATTTTAATTAAAATACTAAAACGTTCAAAACTTATTATAAATAGGCTTAAACTCTAATGAAGTTAGCACTTCTTGCTTCCCTTTTTGTAAGAGTTACAGAGTTCTTTCAATCCATTATGTTGATATGGTTAGAGGTCGAATACTTGTATGGGTATGGTGGTTGAGATGGATCAGTTTTGGAAATGATTCCAAGGATACGACAAGAATAAGGATCGAGCTTCAGAATATAGTACGAATTAAGTTTCGCTTTATTATAATTTGTGTTAATCATTTTATATAATTAAATTGATCTTGGTTTTCAGTAAACCAATTTATGAAAAGGTTTTATAATATTCCAATGCGATCGGTATTCAATCTCGGTCTGGTTTTCTAATGATGATATTAGAGCCAGATTTTAATTCTCTAATTTGATTAAATGTTTGATAGTTATTGGTTATAATTTTGGAATTGAATAGAAAAAATGTTTGCAACTTAAATCTGAAAAATGTTTCAGATTAATACCATATAAACCCTAAAATCATAGTATCCTAGAACTGCTCTGGTTTTGTTTGTGCATTCTGGAAAATGCATTGCGTGTTTTTGCCATTTTTGCGAGAATGGGTGTTTGGTTTTTTGCTTGCAATGGATGGATAATCCTTGATTGTTGATTAAGTCACCAAGAATAAGCCTATACTGCTAAGTCACCAAGAATAAACCTATACCGCATGTGCGAATCCAGATTCCTTAGTACGATACTTGTTTCTATGTGTATGCTTGATGGCTACATCTGGGAAATTGTTTTGGGTTTTGGGTTCTTATTTTACTTGTTGTGCGATGTTGGTGATTGGAATAATTGGCGACTGCCAGTGGCGATAGTCACCAAGTTAGGTTTTTGAAAGGCGTAAACATGTGTAGGAGAGATGGTGACATTATGAAGTTGTAAGACAATTTTGTCCTTAGGGGCAATTTTGTAATTTTCCTATATGATGGAAGTTATTAGTTGTGATTTTGGTTTTTCAATAAATTACTGATTATATTAGGCAATTTGATCCAGATAAAGATAATACAGTGGCCTAATAAATGATCTAAATTAATAGGTCGAAGTCTGGGTAAAAAATGGGTCCCTTTTAGTGTGGACCTAGTCCATATCAGCCTTGTGATGGGAAAGCCCGATATAAAAGCTATATAAATAGGTTATGGTCTCTTGCAGTTGCTTATATCATCATTCACGAGCATTCAGAGCTCTGACCTGTTAAGAGGGCTCGTGTTTTGAGAAAACTGCAGAAAGACCTAAACCACGTACAGGTGAACGTTTTTTATAAAGGTCCCGGGGAGATTCGAGCTCGTTTGGTAGCCAGAAATAGCTTCAGAAAACGGGATGGAACTGAAATCAGGTATTCGTCATTTCTTCATTTTTAATCCTTTCACGATCGATCTTGGGTACGTAATAAGGTCTATTCTATGTATTACACGTGGTATTAGAGCGGTTACATGATCGGATTGCCAGAAACGAAGGTTTTTTTGGTTTTTCATCTCATATGGTTTTTCTCCGTTTTTGATTCGGTTTTCTTTTTTTTTGCGTAAATACTTGTGAAGTATTAAAGATATCAATTACTCTATGTATGAGTTGATATTTGAATTCAAGGAGATAAGGATATTTACTTTAGAAGTAAATGCTAATTAAGGTCTATTTACCTAGAATAATATCATTTAAGATTGGAAAGGTTTTAATGTAACAATCATTGCTAATTATGTTATAATACATTTTTCATTTAGTGGAAATGATTAATTGGATCAATAAGTTCTTTGGTGAACTTGATATAGTTCTTTGCATTGTTTAAGACATAAATGTATTATAGAACATTTAAGCCATTGGGCATGCAAAAGAAGCTAAGGTCTCAACAAAAATCCATGTATGTATTTAGGCAATTTTTCTTAATTATGATGATAATTAAGATGAAAGTTGTAAGATTTAAACGAGTGCTCACTATAGAGAATCTTTTAGAATTATCTCATTAAGCCACTGTCCTAATAGTAGTATAATCTTTATAAGGTGATATGGTATGAGATACTTAAACGATTGGCTTGGTGTAAGTGGGAGATTATTGGTTTACACCCTACAACAATTCGGTTTGGTTGTAGTTTAGTGACAACTATTTAACGACATTATTTACCTTGTACATGTTTAGATGTATATAATAAAGTCCATGGGATAATTATACATTGCAAATGAAATTATAATTATGATATTCATATTGCCTTTATGTATTATCCCTAAATTATTCCTAGTCATTGTTCTATTAAGATTGGACATTAATAGAACGAAAAAAGATTATCACATGTTATGTTTTTCCTTATGAAGGAAGTAGTTGATCTTATAGGCTAAAGTATAGAGATACTTAAACAAATGTGTGAGTGCGCTTGTTAGAGAATAAGTTCACTAAACATATCCCAATGACAAATCCATTCGAAACATTACTTTTATGCCTTTGGAATTCTGATTGTGATGATTATATAATTGATCATTTGACTTGAGATTACCAAAGTTATCTTGAATAGAAATTGTTATGTTTTGATACTACTTATAACCTATTTCATCATAGGTCGATCAATTGGTAGTCACTGGATGTAGCATAAACTATATGGAGGTAGTTGTGTGATTAAGATATGATTCATCATGCTAAAGTAATTAAGGAGAATGTTCTATTATTCTCGATTAGTTTTTATTCGAGAGATTCTTGGCCAAGGTAGAATGATGTTTTGTAAATAGTTTACAAATGTCATTAATTGAATTGATAGCTAATGGCAGAGAACTAATATGATTGGACTTAAAATAAAGTAGACATTAATTTCATACTCTATGTCTAATCGAAATATTTTATGATGAAAGAATTAAATTATAACTAAAAATCATGCACGAAAAGTGTAATATCCCCTCACCTATGGGAAGGATAATTTCGTTATTTGGCACGGGTTAGGAGTGTATGATATTACATTGACATATTCACGCATTCATATATGCACATAAGTAGCAAAGAGTGAATTTTTGCA
>JAOQMS010010109.1:0-16706 GCA_027563885.1 Erythroxylum longipes
TGGATCTTATGGAACTAAGATTTTCCTTCATATTTGTCCAAATATAAAGGAAAATCTTAGTTCCATAAGATCCATGCCCAAATAACAAAGATATATACAACATCATTCACTTCTGTAAAATCCAATACAAATGACAAACATCCTACATTAATAGATTATGACACAGGTGATAATGAAACTTTTTTAAAAAACCAACATTATAGAATCACTTGTGATTCAAAAAAATAAATAGCATAAACACCCAAACGCAATCATCAGAGGAAGACATCCACAAACATTTTAGCCAAATTAGTCAATCCTTACAACACTTGTATAGATGGTTGTTACCATTTTATAATAGTGAGATTGGCAATGTTAACGTCACTGCTACATTTACTTAAGAGGGAACAAATAAGTGTTGCTCTGGCTCCTTATTGTCGCTACTGCTTACTTAGTTAAGGTGTCACAAGAGGCATTGGAATCGCTCCTTTTACCACCATCCCAACTCCTTATATTAATGATGCTGGTTTGGAAACTTCATAATTGCTTGTCACTGTTACCTTCTGCTTCTTCCATCGACTAGGAAGGAAGCTTCAACACTCTCATTTCCACTACTTCCTTTAATGGTTAAGTACCATCGGCGGTTGTCTCCCACTTCTCTTTATGCCGTTTGTCATATTCCGTATGCTTTAAAGCCCACAAGATGAGGTTTAGTCTAAAGAGGCTTTTAGAATATGGTGGAATCTTAAGGAAGAATTTGGAACCTTCTGGAACATAATAGAAGCTTATGAAAGCTATAGAACATTTTGGAACATTATGGAACATTATAGAAGTTTTTAGAATGCTGTAGATAGGTGCATTATGCACATAAAGCATACAGGATTCTAGAAGATCCCTATAAACTATTAGATCAAGTAAATCTTGGACATCCATTTTATTATGGAACTAATATATCTACCCATTTGGGGTTAGCCTCATTTATATCAGAGTGTTCTTTAGTATAAGTGTCTTTTCATTCTCTTATATTCTTTCTCCCCTTTAGCAAAGTGTTTTTTGTATCAGAGCCATGTTTGAGATCCTTTAGGTGCTACTAAGATGGTTAGCTCAAGTGACGTGAGTATCCATAAAGGAAGGGAGGTCAAGAGGTTTCCTCCTACTAATAAGGGCAAGAGAGACAAGTCTACTACAAGGGACATTACAACTGAAGTAAAGGTTAGGCTCTCGAAGTTGAAGATCACTGTAGGGAAAGATCAGGAGAGGATCAAAGATTGGAACTACAAAATAAAGGAGCTAAAGAAGGAGTAATCTCTACTCCATAAAGTGATGAATGAGATCGTCAATATTGTTCTCAAAAGGTGAGTTCCTTGGACACTTGTGTTGCCTATAAGATTATTATACTTGAGGGAACACTTGTTACTTTAGTTGTCAAGTTGAAGGAAGTAAAGGGAGATTGGAGCTTGTGTAAGATGGCAGTGGTATAAGGAGTTGTGACATCTGTCGTTGGTATTGTTACTGCTAAAGTAAAGGTCTCAAAGCCTATGGCCTTTAGAGGAAAAAAGGACGTGAAGGCCATTAATAACTTCTTTTAGAGTATGAAGCAATATTTCAAGGCACTTGGCATTGCGGATCATGGCAAGATGATCGAAAGTGCTTCTTACTATCTTAAAGAAATAACTATAGTATGGTGGAGGAGAAGATACAATGATATTGGGAAAGGAACTTGCACCAGGTGTAGGAAAATCCCGTTGAGTGCATTACATGCACACGGTGTGGAAAATAAAAATTTTTGTTTTGGGACTTTCCTGAAGTCCAGGGTCTATGTGCCTATAAAGGAAGTACCATAATTCTCAAACCACAATGACCAAAGGAGATCATCTCTAACGGTATCCACGCAGAGATCGGAGAATCTAACCAAATCAAACTCTTTGATCCGGAAATAGCTAGAATAAAGAAGAGAGTGCAAGCTCTTACCTTTGTTCTATGAAGAGCAACGTGAAGGAGAGGGGAGAGGAGAAGATGATGAAGCTTAGGAGAATGGATTGAAAAAATTGTCTCTCTTAAACTTGTTTTTCACGATTCTCTCATCTTATAAGCCTTTTGCCTTTTTGTCTTTTATTGTTTTTGTCTTTTGTCATTAAAAGACAATAAATACAACTTTGACAAAGTCTATCTTCCTTTCCACATTGCCACATCTTTTACATATATATATATATATATATATATATGTTGAGGTGGTCCAGCATACTGGAATCGGCCCTATCGGGTCCCAGGTGTGGAAAAACACCTGAGACCTGTTTCAGCAATGTCGATGTCGCGATCTCATCAGGACATATCTTGATCTTATTGGGATCCATTTAGTTCTATGGCTCTCCAAAGAACGGATCTCTATCCAAAACCATTTTACAAATCCTCCGAGTCACTCTTATGTGTGTGACCCATTAGGTTCCCGGTTATGTTGCCACTTAGTTTAACACTTAATCTAAGCAAGTCATGAGCAGTATTTAGCAACACATCATGACCCCATATTGACCAAAAAGTAAGTGATTTGACGAATGAACCCGTGCTCATCACGAACCATATCATGAACCCTCCCATAGACAATTGCTATGAAATTTGTCCTTTCACCATGCTATACCCCACTTGGTTATGAGTATGGGCAAAGTGTCAACTCTCATTAGACTGACTACATCAAATCTAGCCCAAGTGATATCAGTTCTCATCCTGGGACTCATTACTCTATATATATCAATGAAGACATTCTTTATGACAAATGTACTCCGGCTAGAGATTTCTAAGTAATGATCCCGACAAAAGGTCGTGGGTATCATCTTCTGCTATCACAGAAGTGGTGAATCCTCTATTGGTTACTCAATTACCTTCGAATACCTCAAACTGTACCCAATCACTACCCTATGAGTGACCTCTACAAGGTAACAAGGAATGGAATCAAAGCACAGAATCAGTATCCAAGATATCCTTGAGTACCTCAAGTCTAAGGATACTTGCACCATTGCTATGATAAGATTATCACTGACATTAGAATAGAACATCCATGTGATGATCTCATAGTATGTCATCCAATGTAATTACTACCAATAGTAAGCATCCACATCTTAACTCTAAACATCTCATGTTTACAGTTTCTGAGATCCACTACTTGATCAAATCAAGGAGTTTGACATGTGCTAGTCTATCCAGATTAACGATGTCCAGTCTCATTAATCCTATGACTAGGGATAATTTAGATACTGACATAATTGCACATGATAGGAATGTCAGTAATATGATCACATCATAATTTCCTTCATGCTATGTCAGATATCATGGACTTTATTAATTTGCTTATAGATCAATATCAATTCATAAATAATGAACACCAAATTAATGAAATATGCTTGTCTTTATTATTGAAAATAAAGTCTGTACACAACGTTGTACAAAACGCACTAAAGGTGATTGCCTTTAGGGCACTACTCTAACACCATGAATACACATGAAGAATTCAATAAGGAATTGAAAAAGTAGTTCTACCCTGAGAATGCCGAGAAGGAAGATCGAGCCAAGTTAAGAAGGCTTACAGACTCAAAGAGCATTTGGGAATATATTCGAGGGTTTTAAGAGGTGTTATTGAAAATTTCTGATTATTTGAACAAGTAAGCTTTTTTTTTTTCCTTTTTGTGACGATATACAACTGTGGGCTAGGATTGAGTTAGAGAGGTGTGGTATGTAAGACCTTACTAATGCCATTATAGTAGCTAAGTCCCTATATAAAATAAGAAGGGATGTCCACCACTCCAAGTCCCAAAATAATGATAAGGGAGAGGGTGGGGGAGTGATAAGTGTAAATTGCATCATGTTTTAGGCCTTAGTTTGATTTGTATTTAATTGTTAATTCAATCATTTAGTATGTGCTTAGGTTACAATTGTGTTAGTTTGTTAATTATTTATGTTTTAAGTGTTTTATGGGTTAGTACAAGTATTTGAGCTTAAATATTATGTTTTTCAGATACCTTGATGTGTTTGTTAGTGTTTCAGGGTCACCATCGAAGAAAGGAGAAGTTTTGGAGACATTCGGGTTGAAACAAAGGCCCACGATCATGGCACACACAGGCCATATTCATGACAGAAGCACCAAAGTTGCCCCATAATCGTGGTCCACATGCCAAGATCGTGAAAGAAGCCTAGGACATGGCCCAAAATCATGATAGAAGACTCAGATGTGGCCCACAATCGTGGCCTGCATCAAGCAGAGGTGCAGACACTCAAAAATGTCATATTTAAAGGGATTTTTCGGACCTTTTGGACCTGAAAAAATCCTAGGGTTGCTTAGAACACAAAGGATATTTATAGAACAAGACAAAGAGGCAGAGGGAGCTTTTGCATCAGCCATTTTAAGAAACCCTAGAGAGAATTCATTGAGAGATCGAGAAATAGAAGAAGGAAGAGAGAAGAGGAGAATAAGCTAACTCGACGTACTTCTCGGATAAGGAGTTTCCCAACGTCGCTGCTTCCCATCATCCGTTCAGATTGTATTTCCTTTTCTTGTGTTTTATTATTATATAGAATTGGAATAACAGTTTGATGATAGGATTTTTGAATGTTGAAGATGTTCTAAACTCACTTTTGGAGTTTTATTTTTTGAATTCATGAAATTCGATTGTTTATATGTTTGTTGGATTGGTTATGATTTAATTCTACAATTGCATAATTCGATAATAAACTAAGTGAGTGAATCGAATGAAAAATAATTATATTGTGCTAACAAGAGTTAGGTGATTTAATAGAAATTAGAATTAAATCAAATCGATAAATTGTGCAAATATTGATCTTGCGTAGGTTTCCGATAGTTTATTAGAGAACTTCAGAAGTAATTATGGTTTTAGATAGGTTGTAAATTGAGAAATTGTGACCTCTATAATTAGATTAGTTTATGATTTAGGGATAATGGTTATAACTTGAGAGAGAGTAATCAACCCTAGGATCGTCTAGAACCAACAATCTAGTAATTCATAATCAGTTAGGTTAGCATTAAGGATATGTAAAATTCCCTTTCTCTCAATTGGTAATTTCCTTAAGTTGATTCTTGCGTGTGCTGCAACTACTTAGTAATAGTATTTCCGTGATTGATTCTTAAATTGATTTGATTGATTGAATTAATTTCTCTTTTTTAGTTTCATGCAATTTGAATTTTTGTATTGTTTTCTAGCCTTAAATTTTAGGATTAGATTATCCCTCCTTATGGGATTGACACCTTAGGTACTATGCTAACAAACCGTTCGCTTGGGGATTATCAAGGGTTATTTATTAAAACTTACACATATCAAACACCAGATCAAGTTTTTGGGTGTCATTGTTAGGGGGAGATTAGCTTAATTCTTTAATTTAAGGCGTTTCAGTTAGTTTTATTTTTTGTTCTTTCTTTCTTTTTATTTCTGACTTCATGCTCTTGCATGAACACAAGAGTCACAAGAAGTTCGAGTCATGCAGTTGAAACATTAGTGTTTGTTCGATATCAATCAATTAGAACGATTAATTAGGAAAGCTCGGCGTGAAGAAGAAGAAGAAATCACGAAAGCAACAATGGCTGAGGAATTTCAGCAAGATTTGAATCACGAAACAAACCAAGGACGTCAACAACGAACCCTGATGGATTTCATAAGACTAGGGTTCAATGCGGCTAACCAAGGAGTAGCTAGGCCACCGATACAAGCAACCTCTTTCAAAATTAAACCAGCCCTCCTAAACATGCTTCAACAAAATGTGCAATTCTATAGACTAACGAATGAAGATCCCAATATATAGTGAACTTTCTTGAAATCTGTGATACCTTTCGGTACCATCAGATGTTAGAGGATGCGGTAAGAATTAGGCTTTTTCCTTTTATCTTAAGAGATAGAGAAAAGGCCTGGTATCATTCTCTTAACCCAGCCAATGTCATAACTTGGATTAATAAGTTCGTGCCTTTTTAGACAAGTATTTTCCTCTTACTAAGACCAAGAAGATTACTAACTTCCAACAAAATGACGAGGAATCGATCTATGAAACATGGGAAAGATACAATGATTTGCAACGAAAATTCCCACACCATAACTTACCTAAGGACTTCTTGTTTCAAACTTTCTATAATGGAGTAACTCCACATACGAGAGGTATGATTGACGTAGCTTCAGGAGGATCATTGATGAGAAAGAAGGTAGATGAAGCAGAAGAGTTGATAAAGGAGATAGCAAGTAATAGTTGCCCATAGACAAACAAGAGAAGTAGACAAACCACTACTTTTCGAGAACAAAAAGGAATTGTAGCTGTTGATCAAATGATAGAGATGTAAGCTAAAATTGACAACTTAACTTGACAACTAAATAACATGAAGGCTTTGTCCTCAGCTTCTGTAAAAGTGGTGTAACTAAAGTGTGAACTTGGTGGACATATGGACCATGATACGTTGGACTGTTTCTTGATGAAGGAAAATGATCCAGAGCAAGTTAATTATAAGGGAGCTCAGTATGGACGAGGAGAGGGAAACAATTCCTACTCCAACATAGACAACCCTGGGTGGAAGAAGCACTCTAATTTCTCATGGACAAACAATGTTGTAGTACAGTTCAAACCTCAAGGACAACCGGGCTTCCAATAAGATAAACTGAGCTCAATAGAATCCAAGTTGGATAGGATTTTAGATAAAATTGGAGGCACAGAAGATGCACATAGGAGGCTTGAAGGCAAATTCGAGTAAGTTACTAAGAACCACACCTCTTCAGTACACAGTATGGAGATTCAAATAGGTCAACTAGCAAAGGCAATTTCTATTCGAAATGTAGGAACCCTTCCAAGCAATACCAAATCTAAACTTAAGGAACGGATCATGGTCATTAGTTAGACCTAAAAGAAGAAACTCGAACATGCAAAAGAAAAAGGAGATAATGAAGAAGGACAAGTAATTATGGAATTCCTTCCAAGTGATGTCATAATTAAGCCAATCGAGGAACCTCGAACTGAATTTCTGTACCCTATTGTAGCTCAGTGAAATTCAATTTTAAGTAAGGTGACGAGGAATTATAAGGATGTTGAATTAAATAAGGTTAAGGATATAATGGAACAGCTACAAATAAGACTCACGCTAAAGGACTTAATCAAGAAGAAGGTTAAGGAGCTCACAGTAGAATAAAACCCTAATATAGCATAGAAGAAAGAGGACCCAGGAGATTTTTACATTCCTTGCAGTATCAATAGAGTCAAAATAGACAGGGCATTCACAGATTTAGGAGAGAGTATCAATATGATGCCCTATACCTTTATTCAAAAATTGGGGTTAGAAAAGTTAGAACTCACAAAGATTTTAGTGAAGATGACAGATAGAACAGTTCACTGGCCTACGGGGATTATTAAGGATGTCCAAGTGCATATTGATATTTTTACCTTCCCCACTGACTTCTTTATATTGGATATTGGAGAATATATAGAAACCCTTATGGTCTTTGGATGAACATTCTTAGCTATTGCCCGCTCAATAATTGATGTTAAAGGGGGGTGAACTAACTCTAAAGGTCGGAGAGCACCTAATAACCTTTATTGTGTTGAAGAAAGATAATAGTTCTCCCTTACTTCTAACTAACATAAAAGAAACCGAGCCTCGAGCACAATGGGAAGATATTGAGGACTCTGGGAATGCATTTAGAAAGAAACGATCGCGGAGGAGAAATTGAAGGAAGGTGAAACAAAAGGAAGGTGGAACCCAGGGCATGGTAACTCATTTGAAAATGGTAAGATCGATGACTGCGCTACCATTGCACTATTGATTTGACCCACCTTGAGCACAAGAAGAATGTCGAGCTATCGACATTAAAAGAAGCGTTGCATGGAAGGCAACCCATGGATTGTTAATTCCATGTTATTTCCTTTGATTTTTAGATAGTTTAAATTCCTTAGTTAGGTTGTTCTGTTTCCAAATAAAATTAAGAAGGCATAGGACTTTGACATGAATTAGATGATCGATGAAGTCAGCAAAAGAGAGGTGAAAGAGCTATAAAGAGTTAAGAAGTCATCTCGGGAAAGTGTAGAAGGACAAAAGAAGAAAGAAATCAAAATTTGGTGGAAAAATTGCAGGCAACGATCATGGCCTACGACAGGGTAAAAATGGAGCCGTAAATTTAAGTTTAATTTTTTACTATTTTACCCTTCATTCACCTATATATTCATTTTTTACTTTATTTTTTCACTCACTTTCATTTTAACTTTATCTCCTTAAGTTTAAAACCTCCAAACACTCTCACTTTTCTTTAACCAAATTCCAAACTTCTACTTTATTCCAACTCCACTTAGTTGCAAGCCAGTATGTCACGCATTAAGTAGTCAGCAAAGCACAATCAATCATCGGGATGAAACCAAGTCCTGGAGCGAGGATGAAGGAACAGGGTAGCAAACTTCAGAGCATCCTTCCTAATTTACACAGAGGAGGAAGGTATTCGTTTCCAATCCCTTAACGGTAAACAAATTGTAGTCCCGAAATATTTTGATTTTGATACACTTGATAACTTAGAACAACGAGATAGGGTAAAGAACCTAGTAGAAAGAATTCAGTGGGCAAAGTTCATACGCTTCCAATATCCTATCTACTAGGAGCTCACTGTAGAATTCTTCACTTCCCTTTATTACAAACCTAGTAACCCTAAGGAAATGTGGTTTAGGTTACGGGGATGAAATGATGGCCTGAACAATGAAATCATATATGATATTTGTGGGTTCCTCGAGTCTTCCATTACCGATCAGCACGATGAATTTTGTGCTTCTTGCTATTGGAATGAGCTCAGTGGGTTAGAGCGATTTCACACTAAAAATGCCCACTACAACATCATAAGAACCTATGAGCACTTGTTATTGCAGAAATTCATATGTCAAATTATTTTTAATAAAATAGAAACTAATAAGTGCTCAACAAAGGAACTTTTCCTATTGTGGTGCATGGATCACAGCATCCCAGTATACACCTCCACATATATGTTAAACACTATTGTTACAACTCTACATAAGAGAAGCAACAATTTGGGTATGGGGTAATTGGTTTCTGCCATTGCTGAGTATTATGGTGTCGACTGTAGTGGTTTAACCTTCTACCTCCCAGATTTTCTAAATCACCATCATCTATGGCTTGCTGAAATCTTTAAGTCCCTTAACATGGAACTCTGGGATATTAGCCAAAAGATTCATATGAAGATTAGGCTAGTCATGCGAATTCGAGAATAACACTGCCTCAGTAGGCAGAAGAGGACTTGACTAATGAGGAGTCCGAAAAGGAAGAAGACACAGATGAACCAGGCTAAAAGAAAGTGCTCGATACAATCTTTGCGAACACCAAGGTAATTACAGATACACTTGTGGAGAACTCTAGAATAATGAAGGAGATGGCCCAAACATAATGACATCAGACTCGGGATGTACTACATATCCATTGTTACTTTGAGGCTCAAGACAGCTAACTGCCACCTTTGACACCATCCCCACCTTCATCACTGTGAAGCTTTGTCTCTAACCCTTTTCTTTTTAAATTTAGTCTTTATTTTATTTTATTTTTACTTTAATTTATGTTTCTTCTTGCCATACATGTTTGTTTGCCTCCTTATCACATTGAAAACAATGTGTTGTTCAAGTCTGGGGAGGGTTATGTGTTTTTCTTTGAGTGTAAATGTTGCATATTGTATAATTGTTTGTTAGGTTACATATTGTGATTTGTGTGAATGTTTCAATGGCTTAGCTGGATTGAAATTGATTTAATTTTGAACATAGTCTATTAGGTTGTGAAGAGTCATTAGCTCGCGAAATTAGTGAATTGGGTTCTTTGGCTAAATATTCAAGTTAATTAGGATTTAGTTTGAGTTTGTCACCCTCTAAATTGTCATGTTCGTTTATAATTTAGAGTCTTTCGACTAAAGTAGCTTTGCTAGTATTTTTTCATAAAAACGAGTAGCTAAAGCAACAAGGTAGGCAATAAAAAAAGTGTGTTTATTAATTTTAAATAAATAACTATTCCGTTGACCTTCGGGTTATAAATAGAGTTAATATTCAATTAAGAATGTGATGCAGTTGAGTAACCAAATCGACATGCATCACAAATATGTGCCTCCACCTCAAAAGGCTATAATGACGTTCCAACCAAGTAGCTAAATAAAAACATGACTTAGTTGAGTAACTAGATCGACATTCATCACCAATGTTTGCCTCCGAGTGAAAGACTAAGTCCATATCCACAAAAAATTAAATAAAAAAAGAAAAAAATGTTTTCTAATAAAACCTACCAAACTTGTAAATAGCTTGACTTTTCATGGAAACGTACTTAGGAGTAGTTACAGAGTTTGAATGACCAAAGAATTATTAATATGTGTATACAATTGAAAAGGGTGAGTAACTTGACATTTGGGTTTTGATTAATATGTATGTTTAGTCCAGAGCCCCTAGATGCAAATTTTACATGTTGATTTGAAATAACTTGAATGATTGTGTTTAAAGTTAAATTTATTTCACAAAGTTGAAGCCATTATCTAATTATTGCATTATGTGTTTTGTGATTTTCTGTGTTTGTCGTTTCATTTTCTTAAGGACAAGAAAACATTTAAGTGTCGGGATGTTGATAAGTATAAATTACATCGTGTTTTAGGGCTTAGTTTGATATGTATTTAATTGTTAATTCAATCGTTTAGTATTTGTTAAGGTTAGAATTGTGTTAGTTTTTCAATTATTTATGTTTTTAAGTGTTTTATGGGCTCGTATAAGTCTTTGAGCTTAAATATTATGTTTTTGAGGTACCTTGATGTGTTTGTTAGTGTTTCAGGATCAACATCAAAGAACGGATAAACATCAAAGACATTCTGGCCAAAACAATGGCCTGTGATTATAGCACAATAGGTCACGATCATGACAGAAGCACCAGAGTTAGCCCACAATCGTGACCCATATTGCACGATCGTGACAGAAGCCCAAGACATGGCCCATAATCGTGGCCCATATGCCATGACGTGACAGAATCCCAGGACATGG
Organism: Erythroxylum longipes; assembly: GCA_027563885.1. Classification (NCBI taxonomy): domain Eukaryota; kingdom Viridiplantae; phylum Streptophyta; class Magnoliopsida; order Malpighiales; family Erythroxylaceae; genus Erythroxylum; species Erythroxylum longipes. Next base: position 11,008 of record JAOQMS010010109.1, read on the forward strand.
CCCACGATCGTGGCCTGTAAGCCACAATCGTGACAGAAGGCTCAAATGTGGCCCACAATCGTGGCCTACATCGGGCAAATGCGCAGACACTCAAAAAAGTCAAGTTTCGAGGGATTTTTTGGACCTTTCAGACCCTAGAAAAGTCCTTGGGTTGCTCAGAACACAAAGGATATTTAAAGAACAAGACAAAGAGGTAGAGGGAGCTTTTGCATCAACCACTTTGAGAAACCCTAGAGAGAATTCATTGAGAGATCAAGAAAGAGAAGAGGAGAAGATGACTTGACATACTTCCTAGATTAGGAGTTTCCCGGTGTTGTTGCCTCCCATCATCTGTTTAGATTGTATCTCCTATTTATTTTCAATTTTATTATTGTATAAAATTGGAATAACACTTTGATTGTAGGATTTTTGAATGTTCAAGATGTTTTGAACTCACCTTTGAAGTTTTATTTTTTTGAATTAATGAAATTTGATTGTTTATGTGTTTATTGGATTGGTTGTGATTTAATTCTACGATTGCATAATTTGATAATAAACTGAGAGGGTGAATTGAATGAAAATGATTAAATTGGGCTAACGAGAGTTAGGTGATTTAATAGAAAATAGAATTAAATCAAATCGGTAAATTATATGATGAGAGATCTTGCATAGGTTTTTGGTAGTTTATTAGAGAACTTCAGAACTAATTAGGGTTTTGGATAGGATGTAAATTGAAAAATTGTGACCTCCATAATCTGATTAGGGTTTATAATTTAGGGATAATGATTATAACTCGAGAGAGGGTAATCAACCCTAGGATCGTCTAGAACCAACAATTCAACAATTCATAATCAATTAGGTTAGCATTAAGGATAGGTAAAATTTTCTTTCTCTCAATTGGTAATTTCCTTAGGTTGATTCTTGGGTGTGTTGCAATTGCTTAGTAATAGTATATCTGTGATTGATTCTTAAATTGATTTGATTGATTGAATTAATTTCTCGTTTTTATTTTTGTGCAAAGCGTTAGATTTTAGGATTAGATTATCCCTCGTGCACCTTAGGTACTATGTGTTGAGGTTATGAAAATATAGTGCCCTGGAAAGCAATTCTATTTATATGTAACTTAATCTTCTTCCAATTACAATATTGTAATGAAAATATTTATTATTAATAAAATAAAAGAGTTTGGTTTTATTTGTATGAGCATAATATAACAAGTTATAAGGTTCCAAGGCTCCTTTGTAAGTAATATACATATACATGGAGATGTATAGGAAACATGTATATTACTAGAATCTAAATTAATTGATTCACAGTAGAATAATCAAGTTGGTCACTAGATTATAGTTTAGACTATAGTTTTGATATTTGACTCTGTGTAAGTAAAGGAGTTTACTGCAAGGGAATGATATGTTTCAAATCATGATAGTAGTTGACTATCGATAATAGCACTATTAAATCTAGAATCACGTATGTTTTTAAAGAATAAAGTAGGTCGTTACTTTAATCTTAAAACATACACTTTAGCATTGGTTTATTACGAACCACAATCTTGATGAGTGGTGAACTCATGCTTGTTTCGTTATAATTCTTGATATGATTGGAATGGAATTTTACAGGGTATCAATCCAGTGTCTGCATATTAGAATTATTAATTGAAACATGTATCAGGGAACATTCACTCAAATAAAGAGTTTATAGTGATATCATCACTTCTAGATGTTTTACGGAGATTGGTGATTAAACTGGTGTCAGTAGTTTGATGAACTAGCTACCCATCAAGTCTTAACACCAAGATTAGATTTTTTTAATTAATCACCATGTAGAGTGAAATGGGAGATCTAGAAGGAAAAACGAACATAAGGGCAAAATGGTAATCTTACCCTTTATTGTACAGATGGCTATAATATGGTTCATAATAGAGTTTGCGATTGGACATCGAATTGATTAATATGAAACACATTTCCTCATAATTTTAAGTAATTCAAGAGTTTAGTCAATTGGCTTTAGTGGTATGACATTTGGTTAACAAGTCAGAATTAATTCTAATAAGATTAAATTAATTCTGGGCTTATTGGAGCTTGAATTATTTAAATCCAATTAGATTCCTCACTTGGCTTTTAGGACGATTATCAAGGAAAGTAAGAAAAATAAATGGAGGTTATCGAAAAGAAAAATGAGACAGAAAGGAGAGAAATGGCCGAATTGGATTCGAACTAATAAGATCGGAACAATTTAATTAAGAGATAATTAAATTAAGTTTTAAGCCTATAATTAAATGTTGGGCTTACACTAATTAATTGTTAATTATAAGCCCAAAGGAAAATTTAATATTAGGCTGTATTTTGGTTTGATTAATTAGATTAATTGAATTGAAACAAAATCTAAAAAAATAAGCAAAACTGAATTATACAAAGATGCAGGATTCGGTCATGTTTATTAATAAAAGCATGAATATGAGCATGTAACGTACAACTCTTTTATCATTCTAAATGAATGAATGTGAGCATGTAACATACAGCTTTTATAACATTCTAAATGAATGAATGTGGGCACGTAATGTACAGTCCTTTTAACATTTAAAATGAATGAATGTGGGGGGTTTTCGTTAATTTTCATTCTCTCCCAACCAGCTGTCCATTATAAAATAAAAAACCCTCTATTTTTCTTCTCCTTTCCCAATAAAGGATCTTGTTAACCAAGCTGTCCAAGGAGAACAAGTGGTAGATCTGATTGGTTAAGAACACAGTAGCGATGAGTCGACGCTGTAGTGAGGAGTCGGTAATATTCCAATCTTGTTCTTATTTTAATTATGTATGGATAAAAAGCATGTTGTTTTGGTGTTTACGTTTCCGCTGCCTGTGATTTCAGAAAAAGATTTTTGAAATCTATCATTTAGCTAAACCAAGCATGAACTTGATTTTTGATCCAACAATTAGTATCAGAGCCGGTTTTATTATGCATGCTTCGGTTCCTACATGTTGCATACGTTGGCAATTAAATTATGTATGTTGCATTTTTTTTAAGTGATAAAAATATATTTTGTGTATGATTTGGTTTGCTCTTTTGATTGTCCATATAAAATCAATTTACCTTATAAGCTTTCTTCGTTTGGTTTGTAACAAGGAGGGTGGCCTATCATCACCATGTTTCCTCCTTGTCTTATTTTTTCTGTTTTCAAAAAATTCTCTAATTTTAAAGACGGAGCAGCCATGGATCGAAGAAATGAATAGTTAAATGATTGTTGTTTGTATTTTGTGTTAATGACATATTTTCTTTTGATTAAATTCTGTTAATTGTTGAATGTTTCCAAGTGCTAGAAATGTTTTTGTTACTGTTTTCAAATATGTTTTGAAAATTTACTAATAAAAAAATTTCCAACAGCCACTTCGTTCGGTCAGAAAAGGTAGCGTGCATTGCTGCATGCATGCAGTAGGTAGTGTGTATGCTGCGCGCGGCCAATAGCCATGTAGTGGTAGCAGTGTGCACATAGCTTGCGCACTGCTATGCACGTAGCTGTCGCGGGCTGCCTTGCTGGAAATGTGTTGCATGAATTTGTTTTAGGCTCTGCGCTTATCTTATTCTAGGTCTTTTTAGGCCCGGTAGAGATAAGTGTTAAAATTTTTTCAAGAAAACTAGAAATAAAATGACATTAACTTAATTTTACCGAATAGGTCGGGTCGTGCGAGCAAATATTTCAAAGCGGAAGATCTAAATCCAAGAAGAAATTTTAGGCCAAAAAGGCCTTGTAATTTTCTTTTAATTTTCTAGGATGGACAACCAAAAGTAGCTATTTAATTTATGAGATGAATGGATGCAAATAATATGCAATATTATGTGATGGTATGTCATTTAGAAAAATTGCCAACCCTAGGCTTTGCCATGCATTCATTATGTATGAGATATATAATGAAAAATATATAAGATGGAAAATAAATTGCATCTAGATTGGAAGGAATTAATTAAAACTTAAAGACTGTAAAAGATTGAGTGGTAGAGGATGCTCATGTGAGAGTCCACGATCTCCATGTGATGGCCCATTTGCATGTGGTGAAGGGTTACTCCCCATAGGAGGACATGAATACTAAATCTAGCATGGTTTGGGTCTCCTAAATGATAAGTCTACTAATAGGTAGCAAATGTGACCTCCCATCGAGGCATAGTTTGCAAGTACCTTTAGTGGATGAATCAAATGGTTACACACTCAACATGGTTTATCAATAACCTGTCGACTGTAGCTCTATTAATAAATGCATGGACCAAATTATAGTGCTTCTCAAAGAGTTAGGCATGAAGATGCTTGGTAGCTTTTTTGAGTGGGCAGTCCAAGTTTTTCTTTTAATGGATAAGATGGCCCACCATCACTTATTCCGTTATAGATAAGAAAAATAACCGCCGTATAAAGATTTAATTTTTTAAGTTTTGTTAAATTTATCATCATGCATATATGCATCATGATTTTATAAAAAGTTCCAATATTTTTTACTAGTATGCTCATTCTTTAATAATTTATATTTTCAGACATTATCAGCACAATATGAATCCATTCACAATGCTCTTAACTAATAACAAATTGGAAAACAGAGAGAGTTTTAATGAATGGAGATGTAACCTCGACATCATTCTCCAATATGAATGAATTTCATGGGTATTAACGAACAATGAGCTTGCACCTCTGGTTGACAATTCAACTCCTGAGTAATTCCAGCAATATGAGCGATGGCAGAATGTTGATAAGAATGCCAAGTGCTATATTCAGGCTTCTGTCAGTGCAATGTTGCAGAAGCAACTTACAGGCATGCAAAATGCCACTGTAATGGTCTATCACCTACATAAGATGTTTGGTGTGAGGACCAAGTCTGTAAGGGTGAAAGCTATCTAAACCTTTCACAATCTCAAACAAAAGCCTGGTGAACCGGTGTGGGATTACATGCTTAAAGTAATCTCTACGGTTACTGAGGCAGAGATGTTTGGGGCAGACATGGATGCGGAAATTTAGACTGTCATGATCATAAACAGCTTAAACTCACTTAAACTCTTCTTTTTAGCAGTTTAAGTTGGACTATAAGTGTAACACCAAGGATTACACCTTGAGTGAGTTGATGAATACCCTCCAGAATACGGAGGAGATATTAAATATCAGGGCCAATAGGCCAGAGGCTTATGTGTTATCTTCTTCTAGGCCCAAAGGTAAGGGAAAGAAAAAGAAGAAGGGTGCAAAGAAAGGGAAACCCTAAATAAGGGTTGAGGTCCAACCCTTGAAAAAGAAGGCTAAAGAGGACACCAAGGGAAAGTGTTTCCACTATGGTGAGAAAGGCCACTGGAAGATGAACTTCGCGGTCTACCTTAAGAACTTCAAGAACAAATAAGGTATGAGTTTCTTAAGTTTATTAGGAATTAGAAATGTGTTAGATTCATCTAATTCTTGGATATTAGATTTAAGAGCCACTGACCATGTTTGTAATTCTATACAGGGGTTCCAACATAGGAAAAGACTGCCTAAAGGCCAGTTTCAAGTTAAGATAGCGGATGCATCCTATGTTTCGACAAAAGTGGTAGGAGTAGTTATGTTAGACTTTCTTAATGGTCACATGTTATATTTGGAGGATGTATACTACATCCCAGTGGTTTTAAGGAATATGGTTTCTGTTTTTTGTTTAATAAAATCTGGTTATTCCTTATATTTTGAAAATGTTGTTTCAATATATGAGAATAAGGAT
>JAOQMS010010158.1:0-16700 GCA_027563885.1 Erythroxylum longipes
TGAATTGTTGTCACACATAAGTGAGATGTTATGAAAAAAAAAGAGAATGAGAATTAGTTGTAAGTAATGAATTAAATAAAAAGATCCTAGAGAGTTTGATGAGATAATATTGGTAGTGGAATGGTTACGAAATGATGTTACGTTAGAGGAAGTGAATTTCGGATAGCTTAGATTGAAATTAAGGAGATTTCATGGGAATAAGCTCACGATTTATGACCTCTAAGTTGGACTCTTGAAATAGGGTCCAATAATATATATATATATAGTCATAAGACTCTTTTAGTCCAAAAGGACTAAGGGGAGCCAAGCATCATTAAATGACTAGTCCTTACTCAATACGTCCAAAGTCACAACCATATCGATAATATGCATATTAAATAAGGATTCAACTGGAGCCAAGTATTAACCATAATCGTTTCATATCATATCTTCATGTCACATTACAATCTTCTCTCATAATCAAACTAATGCACATCTGGTCCTAATGAATACTCATCAGTGGCACGTCCTATTGATTTTTTCTCCTACACAATCAAAACTAACACACAATCCAAATATTAATCACACAACTTCACAAAACAAACACTCAATCATACGAGGACCATCATAAATGCATATAGTATGTCATAGTTACCAAAACTATATGTATATACTTAGATATTACAATAATATTAACATAAGTATCACAATAATGACAACACAAATTACATATGTACAAGTATATATTTGTTGGTACCTACAAGCATATACATGTACATATGTAATTTGTGTAGTCATTATTATGATACTTATGTTAATATCACATCCACATACATAAGGATATGGTCATATATCATGGCTTAACACGTCATCATTCATATTAGTATATAACCGTATTCAACAACTGGTATGGATTTGGTATAAGTGGATAGATACACACTTACCTGATTGATATACATGTTTGTCCAAACCTTCCAATATAAGTCCCACTCTTAATGTAAATATAAAATGGGAAAGGAAATATCCTAATTAATGTCATTTAAAAGTTATTAGGCTTAATTAACAACCTAGTACTCATTAGGTTTGCTAGGATGGTCCAATTATGCAATTTGACCCTTGGTTCTATTCTTGCTTAAATTTTTCATGATTTTTCATTCACAAACCATTAAGAATTTCTTTATGGATTTTGATGAAAAAACGATCAACATAATTTATAGAATTTTTCAAAAATGTTTTGAAAAAATCGTCGAAAAATTGCTAAAATATTATCATTGGTGATTGGAAAAATTTTCAGCTCAGAATTCAACAATTTTTATTTAAAAAAAGAATGCATTTCATAAGTAGAACAACTTTTATAACTATGAGAAAATTAAATTCTTAACCAATCTCAATGAGTTTAAGAAAAATTATTTCATAACCCTAACCTCTATTTTTGTTATCTTTAGCAACACAGATAGTGACTGGAAACAAGACCATAGGCCTTTCGCTTCTAATGTTGTGGGGAGTCCAATGGTGGTGGTGCTAAATGGTAACACCCAACAAAGGCAACAGTTCAAAGATTTGAGTTTTTCTATAATTGTTCTTAACTTCTTTTATTATTCTGGCTTTATTATGATGTTAAATTAATATGTATGGTCATTATGGACACGAAGAAAAGAATTATTTTTGTCTATGGTTAGCCGGTTAGAGTCATCAAAAGTGAAGAATAAAGGAAGAAGATGGTTTCATAAATAGTATTCTTTAGGGATGAAATGAAAAATAGAAAAGATAGGGTGGACGTTATATATATATAGGGTAGACGTTATATATATATATATATATACATAAGTGAGGGTATTACAATCTCCCCTTTTTATAAAAAAATTTATCCTCGAATTTTACATTAATGCTTTATTAAGGAAATTCGTATGGACATACTCTTGCATATCTCGCTTTATCTTCCAACTGATCTCCTCGACATTACCATTCCTTTACATCACCTTAACTATAGGGATTTGCTTTGATTGTAAATGTTACACTTAAGAATCTCAAATACCTAATGGATCCTCTTTATAGGTCAGGTTCTTATTCAAGGACTTGATGTGATTCAATTTGAGTGATCATAGATAAGTGGACGACTTGACCTATGAAAACCATGTGCTCCTTATCCAAGCTCCTGTGAGTGTATATCAAGCAGATAGTGTGTCTCTACTAGGTGCTCATATCAATAGTCTCTGATCGAGGATCAAAATTCACATACTAATTCTAGTATAAATTGTAGGATTCATTAGGCACCATATTGGATTTTATCATAACATTCCTATTTCAAACTAATGCGCAATCTAAGAGGACGACTCAGACTTTAGAAGATATGCTGAGCATAAGTGTATGGACTTTGATGGTAGTTGGGATTTGCACTTTCCTTATAATTGAGCTAATTTATATTAATAACTACTACAGTAGCATTGGGATGGTGACTTATCAGACATTGTATAGATGAAAATATAGATCAATGATGTGTTCAGAGGAGGTAGTGAAAGGTAGTTAGAGGGCACAAAACTAATCAAGATCACATAAGAGAAGATTCCACTAATTAAGTAGAGACGAGGGACAATGTTCAGCAGACAAAAGAGTTATGCAAACCTAAAGTAGAAGAAGGTGGAATTTCAAGTCAAGGACTTCATATTTCTAAAAGTATCTTTGATGAAGGGTGTGATAAGGTTACGAAAGAAAGAGAAATTATCTTTAAGATATATTGAACCTTACAAGATAAGAGAAAAATTAAAAAATGTGGTATATTGAATTGTGTTACCTCCAGATATTTCACAAGTCCACCCAGTATTCAACATTTATATGCTTCACAAGTACATTTTTTATCCTTCTGATATACTGCAGCAACATAGTGCAGAGGTGAAGGAGAACCTGACTTACAAAGAGGAGCCAATAGCTATTTTGAATTCTCAAGTATGCCAGTTACGGCCAAAACAGACTCATATGGTTAAGGTAATGTAAAGGAATGGTAATGCTCAGAAGATTACTTAGGAGATAGAGCAAGAGATATGAAAGTTGTATCTATAATTGTTTCCTCAATAGAGCATTGTTGTAAAATTTGAGGATAATTTTTTTAAGGAGGGGAGACTATAATACTCTCCCTTACATATGTATATATATATATGTGTGGGTGTGTGGGTGTCACATTTCCACCCCATTTTTTTTATTTTTCGTTTTCACGCCCTAAAAGGTTACTATTCACAAAATCCTCCTCTTCCTCTATTCTTCATCACTAGCAACTTTAACCAGCCAACCATATATACCAATCAACTCCTCTCTTCGATCTCTGATCGCAAGGTTGTGTACACTAAGTTTTACTATTTATAACCTTAGTAATTTCCGCAAGCACACGGGTCGTTCATGTAGTACCTAAGGTATCGATCCCATTATGAGGCAAGTCTAGTCCTAAAATCTAAGGTTGTACTAACTACAATAATTCAAAATAAATAAACTAATGCAGAAAATAAATAAATCAAACAATTAATTTCAAGAATTAAATTGCAGAAATCTAAACAAGTAACAAATTACACAACCCAATCTAAAAATCAACATAGAATTACCAAGTTAGAGAAAGGGGATTTTTTAATACAAAATTAACAAAAATCTAACTGATTACGCAATTATCGAATTATTAAGTCTAAACGATCCCAGGGTAGATTACTCTCTCGAGTTATAATCCTTAAACCTAATTGATAATCCCTAATTTAAATTATGGAATGGTGATCAGTCTATTCACAATGGACCCAAAACCTAAATTAGTTCTAAAATTATCTAATAACCTACCGAGAACCTATGCTCGATCTCTCGTTACACTATTATAGCGAATTGATTCAATTCTCTACCTATCAAATTACCAAACTCTCGTTAGCCTAATTTGATTATTTTTACTCAGCTCAACCTCTCAATTTATTGCTGAATTATTACGAACAAATATTGAATCATAGTTAAATCAATAAAAACACAATCAAACAAACTTTATTAATTTTAAAGACCAAAAACCCGAAGGTGAGTTTAGACATAAATCAGCATTCGACAACAATTAATTTCAATAATCATCCCAATTTCATACACCCATAAAATTGAAATAGAAATAGAAATACTGTTGGAATAGATTCATGGAGGCAACCAATGCAAGAAACCACCTGTTTCGGGAACTACGTCGCGTCAAGCTTCGTCTTTGTGACTCTCTTCCTTCATCTCCTTCCTCAATCTCTCGATAACTCTCTAGGTTTTTTTGAAATGTGGATGACGTGAATAATCTCTTTTCAGAATCTGCAAAACCGCTAGTTTAATCCCTTTATGATGTATTTATACTTTGGACACCCTAGGTTTAATTCGGGGTCAAAACGGGCTGAAAAGTCCTGTGAAACTTGAGTTTTTGCTTTAGCCCAACGTAGGCTATGATCATGGCCAGCGCTTAGCCCTCTCTATCACGGTCATGACCCAAAGTGGATGATCATGGCCTAGATCCAAGTTCTCTGTCACGACCATGCCCAAAGTGAACGATCGTGGCCTGGCTACCCTGGCTCGTCCCTCTCTATCACCATCGTGGCCTGTTGTGCCACGATCGTAGGCTATGTTTTTGGCCCGAAACTCTTCGCAACTTCTCCGTTATTCACTATTTACCCTAAAATACTAACAAACACATCAAGGTGCCTCAAAATTAACAATTAAGCTCAAAGACTCATACTAACTCATAAAAACACTTAAACACATAAACTAACACAATTAAACCATAAATACACACTCAAAACTCAAATTCACACTAAATGCCTAACAAATTACACCCTAAAACGCAATGCAAATCACAACTATCAACATCCCAAACTTAAGCGTTTTCTTGTCCTCAAGCAAACAACATAATAAAACATACAACACATAATACACACAATGCAAAAACAAGTCAATGGCTTCGACGTCATGAAATAAATTTAATCTTGAACACAATCTGACAAGTTATATCTAATCATTAATAAGAAAAATCTATGTCTAAAAGCCTTGAACTAAATATACAAATTAATCGAGATCTAAGTGTCAATTTATTTACCCTTTTAAATTGTACACACACATTAATAATGCTTTGGTCCTTCAGACTCTGGGATTGTTTTTAAGTACATTTTCAAGAAAATTCAAGCTTATTACAAGTCTGATATGTTTTTATTACAAACACACTTTTTTATATATTTTTAAACACGGACTTAGTCTTTTACTTAGAGGCAAATATTGGTGATGAATGTCGATCTGGTTACTCAACTAAGTCCTTTTATTAGATAGCTTGGTTGAAACATCGTTATAGCCTTTTAATGCGAAGGCACACATTTGTGATGCGTGTCGATCCGGTTTCTTAGCTATTATCACATTCTCAACTGGCTATTAGCTCTACTCATAATCGGAAGGTCAGCGGAATAGTGATTTATTAACAAAATATACACTTTTTTTACCTACCTTGTTGTTTTTAGCTATTCGGTTTCATGAAAAATACTAGTTAAGCAACTTATAAATGAATGTGACAACCTCGAGGATGTTAAATTTACACTAAGTCCTAATTATGCTGTATATTTATCCAAAGAACCCTAATTCACTAATTTTGCGAGCTAATGATCATTTACAACCTACTAGGCTATGTTCAAAATTAAATGAATTTTACTTCATCTAAGCTATTGACATATTCAAACAATTCACACAATGCAAACTAAAACTATCATACAGTATGCAAAATCAAATACATAAGAAAAACACAGAATCCCTCCCCATACTTGAACAACGCATTGTCCTCAATATGAGAAGGAAGTACACATCACATAAGATAAGAAAATACAAGACAGAAATTAAAGTGACAGAAAAAAAATAAAAATAAACATAAAAACAAAATAGAACTGAAGGTTAATTTGGAAAAGAAAAATTGGGTTAGGTATAAATCGTAAGGAGATGGAGGTGATGATGGTGTAGGAGGCAGCAATTGAATGCCCTGAGACTCGAAATACCTATGAATCCATCGGCTACACCAGCTCTAGTGTCGTTGTGTTCGCGCCATCTCTGTCAGTGTCATGTTAGTCTTGATGATTGCATCTAAAACCTTCCTCCAACCTTGTTCTTCTTCTTCTTCTTCTTCCTCGGATTCTTTGCTTGACACTTCTTCCTATTGATATGGCGCTGAGCTCGAACTCATCTGACTTGCCCCGATTTGGACATTTGTCTTTCGGTTGATATCCTTAAGTTCCATATTTTAGGACTTAAGGATTTCATCCCGCCATAAATGATGGTGGTTCAATAATTCCGGGAGGTGAACGGTTAACCCCCTCCATTCCACACCAAAATGTTCTGCAATGGCAGGCACTATATATCCTATTCCTAGATTTTTACTTTGCTTGCACGGAGTCGTAACAATGGCATTTAGCACATGGGTGGACGTTGGACGGGCATACTAGAATGCTGTGGTCCATGCACCATAACAGAAAAGGTTCTTTGGTGGAACATTATAAGGTTACCAGATGCTGATGGAAGAAGAGAAAGGAGACAAGAAAGAAGAGAAAGATAAGAGAGAAAAAGATAGAGAATATCGTATTCTGTATATCCTTGCAGATGATGAGTGTGCCGTCATATACACTCAAGTTTGTTGTAACAGAATGACTAAAATTTAAAATACAAAAACATTTATTCTCTTTTAGAAGATTTGCAACTATTCAGTCGTTTGGGTCTAGTATGGGCGTCCATTCCCTGTATGACTAGGTTCATAACATTCGACTCTCCATATAGTGACCCCTGACCTCAAGGTCAAAATTGGGAAACTGACTTCGGATGTCACGAGGATCTTCCCATGAAGCTTCCTCCACTTCACGATTCTTCCACTTTACTAACCACTTCAACCCATCTGAGTTCTTGCGAGTTACGAACCTCCTCTCAATCACAGCTTCGGGTTGGTCCTCCCCTGGTATGGGTTCGTCCTTAATTGGTTCATTTGTTGGTGTGGTTCCGAACCCTAACTTTTTCTTCATCAGCAACACATGAACCACTGGGTTAATGAGACTCCTAGATGGTAGATCTAGCTCATACACCACAGCTCCTACCTTCTTTTTGACCCGATAAGGCCCATAATATTTAGCATTCAGTTTTTTATTCTTTCATTTAACCACTGAACCTTGACGATAAGATTTCAACTTCAAATATACTAGATCGCCTACCTCAAACGTTCTCTCGGTCCTCCCTTTATCCGCCTGAGATTTCATCTGGTCCTTGGCTTTGAGAAGTTGCAACTTCAATGTCAAGAGCATACGTTGACGTTCCTCCAGATAATGATTGATGCTTTCAACTGAAGAAGGCCACTCTAAAGCTGCATCCTGTGGTGGTGGAGAATAACCGTACAAGGCTTGAAAGGGTATGATTTGGATGGCATTGTGGAAGTTGGTGTTGTACCACCATTCGGCTAGATGCAACCATTTGTGCCATTTCTTTGGATACTGGTGTGTCATATAGCTCAGGTATCTCTCCAAACACTGATTTACCCTCTCAGTCTGGCCGTCTATTTGTGGATGGTATGAGGAGCTCATCTTAAGTTGGGTGCCCATGTTTTTGAATAATTCTTTCCAAAATAGGCTAGAAAATACTTTGTCACGATCTGAAATGATTGCCTCAGGGACCCCGTGTAACTTTTACACTCCTTGTATATATAGTTTTTCTATATCTGAAGCTGTGAAAGGATGGGATAGAACTAGGAAATGTGCGTATTAAGTATCTACTACCACCATAATAACATTCTTGCCTTCAGAAGTCGGAAGCCCTTCTATAAAATCCATGGATATTTGTTTCCAAGCTCCATCAGGTACCGGAATAGGCTGCAATAGACCAGGGTAGGGAACATTTTCATGCTTACACTTCTAGCAAGTATCGCAGGCTTGTATGCAAGCCTTTAACTTATTTTTCATACCGGGCCAATACAATAGTTGCTTGAGCCTGTGATATGTAGCCTTAAACTCGGAGTGGCTCCCTATTAAGGATGAGTGGACTTCCTGTAGTATTGTTTCCCTGAGAGTGCCAGTAATTCCCATATACAAGCGTCCCTTATACCTGAGAATTCCTCCTTTGAAGTTGTAGGAAGAGTTTCCCTAAACTTCTTGTAGGGAAACTAAGACAGCCTGCTGAACCACAATATCCCCTTCATAACTTGCCACCAATTGCTTGACCCAGTCTGGTTGAGCAGTAGTTAAAGCCCGCATTTCTGCTTCCTCTGGCTCATACTTACGTGAGAGAGCATCTTCCGCTTTATTTTCTTGCCTTTTCCTGTAGTGAATGGTATAGTTCAGGCCCAATAGTTTAGTTAGGCTCTTCTTTTGCATATGAGTTTGTATCTTTTGTTGTAAAAGATACTTTAAGCTGTAATGATCAGTCTTAATGATGAATAATGTGGCTTCTAAATAGTGCCGCCATTTGTCTACAGTTGAAGTGATTGCGAGCAACTCCTTTTCATACACAGATAAGCTTTGGTTCCTAAGACAAAGGGCTTTGTTGAAGTAGGCAATAGGCCTTTTTCCTTACATTAGGACTGCCCCAATTCCCCAGTTGCTGGCATCCGTTTCCAAGATGAATGGTTCCTGGAAATTTGGAAGGGCTAGTGCTGGGGCTGTTATCATAGCCTCCTTCAGTTGTTGGAAGGCTTGTTCAGCTTCTGGACCCCAACGAAATTGGTCCTTCTTGAGTAGAGCTGTTAAAGGCTTGCAAATCCACCCATAGTTTTTGATGAATTTCCTATAATATCCAGTGAGGCTTAGGAAGCCTCTCAAGGATTTGACAGTAGTCAGTGTTGGCCAGTCCAACATTGTTTGTATCTTTAAGGGGTCAATAGCCACTCTTTCGCCAGATAAAATATGTCCCAAGCATTCCATGTTGTCCATACCAAATGCACATTTATTTTTCTTGACAAATAATTGTTGTTGTCTCAATGTTTCCAAAACTATCCGCAAATGTTCTTTGTGAGTTGCTAGGTCAGGACTGTATACTAAGATATCATCAAAGAAAACAAGAACAAATTTGCATAGGAAAGCCGCAAATACCTGGTTCATTAATGCTTGAAATGTTACCGGGGCATTTGTGAAGCCAAAAGGCATCACTTTGAATTCATAACGTCCTTGATAAGTCCTAAAGGCAGTTTTGGGAGTATCTGTTGTTGCCATCCTGATTTGATAGTAGCCAGAATTCAAGTCAATCTTTGAAAAGATTGTAGCCCTATGTAACTCATCCATCAAACCTTCTACTATCAGAATGGGAAATTTGTCTTTGATGGTAATGTCATTTAGGCCCCTATAGTCTACACAAAACCTCCATGTTACATCTTTCTTTTTTACTAGCAAAGCCGGGGAAGCATATGGGCTGTGGCTGGGCTGTATTATTGAAGCTTCTAACGTCTCTTTCATAATCTTTTCTACTTCTGTTTTATGAAAATAGGGGTATCTATATGGACAGAGGTTGACAGGTTTTGAATGAGGTTTTAGTGGTATTTGAGGTCTAAGGCCCGATGAGGGGGCAAGTCTTTAGGTTTTACAAAAACATCACTATATTCTTCCAAGAGCTCAGCTAGGTGGGGATTTATCTCCTGATGTTCTTTCTCCTCAATAATGAGAAATAAGTGTCTAGCTATGTCCTTGAGTCCATTTTAAAAAAATTTTTGGACGTCCTTTCCTTTGAGAAGCTGAAAGGTTTTGTACTCCTTTTGGTCCCTTAAAACAACTGCATCCTCACAGTTGTTGACAGTAACTTCCCTGGATTTCAAATCAAAATAGATCAGATTGTGAGCTTCCATCCAATCCAATCCCAAAACCAAGTCACAACCTCCCAAACTGAGTACTTTTAGGTCTGCATAAATTATGTCCTTGCATCTCCCAACAGAATTTCTTAACTCTGTGAGTGGATATCACTTTTGCCCTATTAGCAACAGTCACAGTTAGAGGTACAATTTCCTCAGTCGACAAATTAAGCATTCTCACGAGAGTCTCATCTATAAAGGAATTAGTACTGCCAGTGTCAATTCAGACACTAATCCCTTGTTTCCCTACCACTCCCTTAATCCAGAAAGCATTAAGCGAGGATTTTCCGCTTAGTGCATTCAACTGAATTACTGTACCCTCATTTTCCTCCACATTAGCCTCTACCTTTCCTTACGTAGTATCCTTTGGAGATTCCTTATCATCGATATCTTCAATGAGCATATGCAAAAGTTGTTTAAGTTTGCATTGATGTCTGGGAAAATATCTATCCCCACACTTATAACATTTTCCTGGCTTCTGTTTATAATCAGGTTTGGTAGTGGTTGATTTGTTAAGGTTTGCTATTGTGGTTTTGTTATTTGTGGAAGAAGTAAGATAATAGGGTTTGTTGGATATGATAGAGGTGTTTGTTTTGTTAGTATAGAAGGGTTTGGTGGCTGGTGGTGTAGGGGGTTTATGAATGGCTTCATTCAACCTTACCTGTTCATAATCTTCTTGAAGGGTAGAGGGTTTAAACCTCTTAACTGCCTATCCCAAATCTTCTTACAGGCCGCCAATGAACACTTTCACCAGGTAATCCTGTGTTAGGCCAGGATTCATTTTTTTAAAAAGAGACTTGAGTTGTTCAAACTTCTCCTGATAAGCCTCCACGGTGTCGATTTGCTTGAGCCTGTGGAACTCCTCCACTACATTGGCTTCAGTATGATTAATAAATCTACTACACAATTCCTCAGAAAACTCTCCCCAGATCAGATCTAATTTACCCTCCTTCCAATCCTGGTACCAGATATCAGGCTTCATATCCAGAAACATGGTCACAGATTCGACCTTGTTTTCATCAGGTATGTTATAGAACTAAAATATTTTCTAGCATTTTGTGATCCATAATCTGGGTTGCTTACCATCAAAATGACTAAAATCCATTTTTGGCCATAACATGTTGGTGGGTTGAAGTAGTGGATGGGTATTTGTGGTCGAGAGGGTCTGTGTTTGATTTGTGGTAGTGTTTACAGGTTGTTTGGTGTTTGTTATTTGTAGGGGTGGTGAATTGAGGATTCTAGCGTATGTCTTGGATAAGGATGAGGCGACTGTAATAGGAGAGGTAGGATTTTGGTTGGTTTTGATGGTTTCTAAAAGGGTCAGTATGGTTTTCTGGTTTTCTTCAATTCTTTTGTTGGTTTCGAGCTGAGCTTTGGCCATATATATCAGCTTGCATTGTTTTCATTTTTGTTTCTAATTCCTTGACTTGTTCATCCAGGGTCTTCAGTCTGGTACCTTCGTGAGCCATGGTAAAGTGTCAGCGGTAAGCTCTGATAGCAAGTGTAAGGTTACCAGATGTTGATGGAAAAAGAGAAAGGAGGCAATAAAGAACATAAAGATAAGAGAGAAAAAAGATAGAGAATAGCGTATCCTGTATATCCTTGCAAATGATGAGTGTGTCGTCATATACACTCAAGTTTGTTGTAACAGAATGACTAAAATTTAAAATACAGAAACATTTATTCTCTTCTAAAACATTGGCAACTATTCAGTCGTTTGGGTCCAGTATGGGCCTCCATTCCCTATATGACTAGGTTCATAACAAACACTTGTTGGTTTCGGTCTTGTCAAAGACCAGCTGACACATAAATTTGTGTAGCAACAAGTGTTTGTGAGACCATATGATATTGTTATGAGCATTATTGGCATGAAATTGCTCAATTCTAGTAAGTTCATTCTAGTATTGAGAAGGACAGAAGTCATTATGCTGATCGATGATGGTGGATTTAGGGAATCCACACATCTTGTACATGAGCTCGTCATTTAATTCATAGGCTCGTACTCCTAATATAAACCACACTTATTTTGGATTCCTAGGGTCGTAAGTTAAGGAAGTTAAAAATTTTAGTGTAATCTCCTCATAAATAGGGAATTGAAATCAAATGAATTGAGCCTACTAGATCCTCTCAGCTAGGTTTTATACTCGCTCACGCAATTCTAGCCTATCAAGGGTGTCAAAATCAAAGTACTTAGGTACTATAATTTGTCTAGCATGAAGGGATAAAAAACAAGTACCTTCCTTCTCGGTGTAGATCAGGAAAGGCACGCCAAAGTCTGCTACTCAATTCTATCTCCCCTATCCCACAACTTGTTATCATCCATATGGTTCTTGTCGGGCTGATTGTTTAATTCATGGCATACTTAGGTAGAATTTGGAAGAATTTTAGAAGGTTAAAATTTTTAGAGAGAGGCGAAAGTAGTTGGACGCTTGAATTCTAAAGAGATAAAATGAACATGAAAATGAAAGTGAAAATGAAGTTAGAACTAAATATATAGGTGGTAAAAAGGGTAAAAGGGTAAAATTTTCTTTAAAAATTTTTGTCCTTCCGTTTATTGCATAGTCGCAAGTCACGATTACCACTTCCTGATTTTCTTCTTTTGTTCTTTTTCAGTCTTTTCACTTCCACTTCTTGATTCTTTTATGGCCCTTTTTCACCTCTCTTTTCATGCTTCCATGATCATCCACACAGTTCCGAAATCCTATTCTTTTTTGCTTTCATTCAAAAACAAAAATACTCCTAACTATGAAATTTCCAACGTTCTAACAAAATTAAACAACGAAATTAAATTTTTTATTTTTTCTATGAGTTGCCTCCCATGCAGCGCTTCTTTTAACGTCAATAGCTCGACACTTTATTAAGCTCACGGTGGTTGGAATGAATGATTTAATGGTAAGGTCTTCATTAATCTCAAAGTCTACACTTTAGCTACCATACTGCAGTTACCACCGTGCTTACATTTTCCTTTCCTCGCCTTCTCCTTCGCGAGCGCTTCTTGCTAAAAGCATTACCAGGATCCTCTGTATCCTCCCATTCTCCTCGAGGTTCAGGTTCTTGACTATCCACTAGAGGTGGAGGAGGTCCATACTCTTTTGTAGTCACCTTAAAGATCAAAGTCGCCTTTCCTATTCACGGAGTTAATTCACCCCCATCAACATCAATTATTGAACGCACAGTGGCCAAGAACGGTCTTTCAAGAACTATTGGGGTGTCCATATCTTCACTAATGTCCAATATGAAAAAAATCTGTGGGAAAGGTATATCCATCCACCTTTACTGACATATCCTTTATAATCCCCAACAGTTTATGTGTTGTGTTATCAGCCGTCTTTACCAAAAACTTGGTGGGAACTAACTCTCTTAACCCCAATTTCAGACTAAATGTGTAGGGCAATATATTTATGCTCGTGCCTAAATCCATAAATGCCCTATCTATGATGATCCTGTTGATACTACAAGGGATGAAAAAGTCCCCGGGGTCCTCTTTCTTTGTAATTATGTTGGGTTGATCTTCCTGTGGTCGCTCCTTAACCTTATTCTTGACGGACTCCTGTAATTTAAGCTTTGTCTGTATTTGTTCTGTTACTTCCTCGACCTTATTTTGCTTAATCTACCATAATTTTTCTACTTCCCTTTTTGCATATAACTCTCACTGCTGTGCAATAGGGAATGGAAGTACACGTCGAGTTGTGTTAAGTGACTCAATCACGGGCTCACTCGAAGGGTCTTGTTTAATCACTTGACCTTCTTCTTCATCCTTCACCTTCTCTGGCTCCTCATCTTGGGTCTTACTGATAACCATGATACGTTCTTTCATATTTGACTCGGTGTTGCTTGGAAGAATTCCATCATTTTGAGTATACATTGCCTCTTCTAGGTGCCCCATTTGGACTTCTAGATTGTGTATAGATGAGGCGTGGTTCTTAGCAACTTCCTCGAATTTGCTCTCGAGCCTCCTATTTGCTTCCTCTAAGCCTCCAATCTTATCCAAAATTATGTCCAACTTCGACTCCATCGAGCTTGCTTTATCTTGCTGGAAGCCTGATTGTCCCTGAGGCCTGAATTGTCCGCCAATGTTGTTCGACCAGGAGAAGTTCGGGTGATTCTTCCATCCGAGGTTGTAGGTGTTGGGATAGGGATTATTACTGGCCCCTTTTCGGTCATATTGTGCCCCCATGTAGTTCACTTGCTCCTGATTGTGTTCTTTCATTAAATAACACTCCACGGTGTCATAGCCTAATTGTCGACAAAGCTCACATTTCAACTGTGTAGCCTTTACCTGAGCTAAGGATGATGCCTTCATGCTATTTAGTTTTTGGGTCAAATTGTCAATCTTTGCTTGCATCACTGTCATCTGATTGACCGTGACAATTCCCTTATGCTCTCTAAAAGAAGCAGGTTTCCTTCCTCACTCACTCGTTCATAAATAACTATTGCTCGCCATCTCCTCAATTGGCTCCTCTGCTTCATCAACAGTTTTCTGCATTAAGGATCCTCCTGACATTACGTCTATGGTGCCTCTTGTTGGTGAGTTCACTCTATTGTAGAAGGTCTGCAAAAGGAATTCCTTGAGTAGGTTTTGGTATGGGCACTTCCTTTGTAGGCCCTTATATCTTGCCCACGCTTTATAGATTGACTCCCCATCACCTTATTGGAAATTAGTGATTTCCTTTATAATCTTCGTTGTCTTAGTCAACAGGAAGTACTTATCCAAGAATGACGCATAAGCTGATCCTATGTTGTGATATTAGCTGGGCTCAGAGAATGATACCAAGCCTTCACTCTATCTCTAAGTGTGAAAGGAAACAACCTAATTCTAACCGCATCCTCTGACATTTGATAGTACTGGAAAGTATCACAGATCTCGAGAAAGTTCACCATATGCGTGTTTGGATCCTCATTCGTCAATCTGTAAAATTGTACATTCTGCTGAAGTATGTTCAGGATGGCTGGCTTAATCTCGAATGAGGCTGTTTGAATAGGCAACCTAGTCACTCCTTGGTTAAATGGATTGAACCCTGGCCTCATAAAGTCCATGAGGGTGCCCTGCTATCGTCCTTGAGTTGCTTCCTGATCCATGTTTCTCTGAAATTCCTCGGCCATTGATGATTTTCCTAACTCTTCTTCCTCTCGCTGAGCTTTCCTAAGAGTTTGTTCTAATCGTGTGATGTCTAAATCTAATGCTTCTGCTGCATGAATCGAATCTCTCGTGACCCTTATGTTCATGCAAGAGCACGAATTCCAAAATAAAACAAAAGAATGAAATAAAAAATTAAAACTAATCTAACGCCTTAAATTATATAACTAAATTGCCTTCCCAGTAGTGGTGCCAAAAACTTGATCGTAAGGTTACATACACTAAGTTTTAATATTTATAACCTTCATAATTTTCACAAGCACATGGGTCGTTCGCGTAGTACCTAAGGTATCATCCCACGAGGAGGGAATTCTAGTCCTAAAATCTAAGGTTGTACTAACTACAATAATTCAAAATAAATAAAATAATGCAGAAATAAATCAATCAAACAATTAATTTCAAGAATTAAATTGCAGAAATCTAAACATGTAACAAATCACACAACCCAATCCAAAAATCAACCTAGAAATTAACAAATGAGAGAAAGGGGATTTTTATTTGAAATTAATGTAAATTTAACTGATTATGCAATAATTGAATTAATGGGTCTAGATGGTCCTAAGGTAAATTACTCTCTCTTGAGTTATAATTCTTAACCTTAATTGATAATCCTTATTTTCAATTATGGAATTGTGAACTCTCGATTCACAATTGACCCAAAACCTAAATTAGTTCTAAAATTGTCTAATAACCTACCGGGATCCTATTCTCGATCTCTCATTACACGATTCTATCGGTTTGATTCAATTCTCTACTTATCAAATTACCTAACTCTCATTAGCCTAATTTGATTATTTTCACTCAGTTCACTTTCTTAGTTTATTGCTGAATTATTACGAACAGATAATGAATCACAATTAAATTAATAAAAACACAATCAACCAAACTTTTTTAATCTCAAGGACCAAAAACCCAAAGGTTAGTTTAGACATAAATCAACACTAAAAAATAGTTAATTTCAATAATCATCCCAATTTTATAAATCCATAAAATTGAAATAAAAATAGAAATAATGTCGGAATGGATTTATGGAGGCAGTGACTGCGAGAAACCACCTGTTCTAGGAAGTATATCGCGTCAAGCTTCGTTTCTGTCACTCTTTTCCTTCGACTCCTTCCTCAATACCTCGGTAACTCTCTAGGTTTTTTTGGAATGTGGCTGACGTGAATGCTCTCTTTTTAGACTCTCTAAAGCTGTTGGTCCTGTCCCTTTATGATGTATTTATACTTTGGACGCCCTAGGTTTAAGTCGGGGTTGAAACGGTCTGAAAAATCTTGCGAAACTCAAGTTTTAGCTTCAGCCTGGCATAGGCCACATGTTGAGCCCTATTCTCGATCCCAAAACTAATCCCGTGATTCGATTCATGGCGATCCCATGAGGGTGGTGTGAAAGACAAGTGGATAGCATTGGATTTAAAAGAGATTTCAGAGTGAAAGCAGTGGAGGGTTCGCCACGGCAAAACCATGGAGATATCTCTAAGGACCTTTTGGGAGAAGTTCGCCGCGGCGAACTCCTGGCTTCACAGTGGTGAAGCTCCCGAATTTAAACCAAGCACTCTCAAGACAAATACACTGCAACGAGCTTCTGACTTCGCCGCGGCGAAACCTTCAATTCTGAACCCAGTAACCCAACACCAAACTTAAAATTCTGCACTCACATTCACAACCTATGCCAATACTAGCAACTCAACCAAAAGGATAATTCTAAACATATACAAAGAAACTTCTTCATTTCATAAATAATTCAAAGAGTTTGAAC
>JAOQMS010010205.1:0-16694 GCA_027563885.1 Erythroxylum longipes
TCCCTTATCTGATGAGGATATAAGGCTCATTTTACATAGTGAGCCTTAGGCTCTTAATCACTGTCTGAGCTCGAGGCTCTTTCCTCACATTGAGCTTTAAGCTCTGATCGGTGGCTACTCTGGTCACAACTGCCATTATCTGATTGTGCACTGGTGTATGGAATGTATCTATAATAATCAATCAATCAATTAAAAAAAACTAATTAGTTCTTCCCATTCATATACAAGTAACACTTCCAATACAGTCCCGAATATAGAACTCCTCGGACAATCAATTGTCTGGAATCAACACAATCAATTTCACATTCATTCAATCATTTCAAAACATAAATTAAACAAACAAACAATTAAGTGATACCATCTAGGCTACTAATTAGTTGCTCTCGAAGCTAATGCCTGGAAGTTTTGGTAACGTCTGGAGGTTGACGTTCCAGTTGCTCCTCTATATCAAAAACCATACACATATATCAAAATTTGTACAATTGTGTAGAATCATCTCAATTTAACAACTCTAGAAGAAGTTATGGCTAAAACACAAAAGCATATCAGTGGAAATTTTTTTGCTAACGTTTTCCAGATTTTCAAACTTTCGACATTTATATCTAACTCATCTAATACCTAGATTATCTCTTCCATTTCATTTCCTCATCATTCTCTACCCAATTAAACTCAATAAATCACTTACAAACAAATCATGATCTATAATTAATCATTAACCAAAAATAGAGTATATATATTTACCTATTCATAAGCAATTTTCTACACCCATCCAAACACCATTTTGATGATCGTTCAACCTTAAAACATCTCTATACCATTACATGAATTACTACCCATCCTACATATCCAAAAATAAGACATGTACATAGATTTTTCATCACCCATGACACATACATAAACCTTGCATAACCAAGTCATCAATTTTCAATTTACTCATCAATCTAGCTTAAATTAACCATAACCATGACATTTAAAGCATAACTTACTAGGTTTAGCTCCAAACTCTTCCAAATCTCACTCAACCCTAGCTCCCAAGCATCCCACGTTCTTCATCTTATAAAGGAGGTAAAGGTAGGTTTTTCTTATGGAAAAGGGGAAGAAAATAGCAAATCTGCTAGTAGCACATGAAGGAAAGTGTAATCTCTTGAGTTGAGGTGGTAGAGATTGAAGAAAACAAAAATGGTAAAGAAGGAGAAGAGAACCACGAAAAGGAGGATGGGAAGAGAAAAAGAAAGAACACCAATTGGACTTTTAATGAAAAGCAACGTGGAAGACCAAAACAAAAGGGTTTAAAAACCTAGTGGACTTAAGGCATTGTTTGGCAAGTGACTTATGTCACTTGCCACATGTCCAATTCTTATAACCTAAGTCCGATTTCTATTCTAATTGTCTTCCAATTTTCAATGACACTTGTCAATAAATCCCATCATCATTTATCAAAATTTTCATTGCCATTTGACAGTAAATTCTACTACCATTTGTCATTTATCTTGCCACTTAGCATTTTTCCTATTCCAAAAATTACCCCAATTTTCAGAAATTTTCCTAAAATTCTTCAAAATTTCTAAATCAACAATTACACTCTCCAAATCAATTTTCAATACAAACAAACCACAATTCTCAATATAATCACATTTATGAACAATTATACCTGGAATGTCAATGGATACATGTACAGTCAGTTTCATATGCAAAATTTCACTATTCACATATATATGCATGTCATATTATGTATGAACATGGAATGCATTTTTTAATCTCTCATAAATCACTCATATTTACTATTCTAGCCTCCCTGCAGGTAATGGGATGTTACACCTGCAACAACATCTAGGGAGTTCTGAGTCTCCTGTCTCATAATAGCCTAGATTATAGCCTGAGACTACAGCTGATTACTCTGCACCTCAGTCCTGACACTAGGACCTACTGAGCTTGTCCTACCTTTACATCTGCCTGTCTATCCTGATCCACTAGCTTTGCTCTACTGGATAGTCATTTCAGTCACTGATCCTCCTCTCACTCTAGAATGTGCTCCAAAAGTTGCAGGACAGTCTTTAATCTGGTGCTTAAGAAAGCCACAATGAAGGGAAGCTCCTAATATCCTCCAACATTCACCACCATGTTTCTTTACACAGTGCTCACAACTAGGAATCTGTTTTGTTTGCCCTTTTGATACTTGACCTCTACCACTACCAGTATGAGCAAAACCACCTCTCGATCTAAACCCCAACTGTCTAAATCTAGTCTATGATCGAAACGATCTATCTATCATTTACTGAATCTCCTCCCAGAATCATGTTGAGACTCACTATATCTCTTTATTCTGAATTCCTGTCTATACTATCCTTGTCCATCTTTTAATAACTATTCAATTCAGATTGAAGCAACTCATAGCTCAGTAAAACTGCCCAAATTAGTGATAACTGATCTTGTTCTAATCTCTATATTCATCCTCAAACTGCCTACATTTATCCTCCTTTGTCAAAATAAAAGCAATAACATATCTTATTAATTTATTAAACCGTACCTTATACTCGGCTATAGTAAGATTGTCCTACTTCAGATCTAGAAATTCCTTTATCTTCCTATCCAAATAGATCTTTCTCATAAAGTTCTCTTTAAATACCTTCAAAAAATCTTCCCATAACAATCTACAAGGTCAGGCGGAACTGTCAGGAATAGTCTTCCACCACTAATAAACTAGACCTTGCAATAGAGAGACTGCGTAGTCAAATCTTTCATTAGACTCGCAGTCTATCTGATCAAATACCTGTTCCATTCTTTCTAACCACCCTTCTGCCTCAGCAGGGTCTGTACTTTCATAGAAATCTACAACCCCCTGCTTCCTAAGTTTATCATACCTCCTTTCTCTCCTCTCAGGAATTCTCTTAGGCATTTGGTTAGACTGTGGTATTGGAGACTCTTTATTGGCTCCTACAAACTCAAGGTAAATTGACTCTGCAACTTGATCTCTTATAGCAAATGACCTATAATAAACAATAATCGTGATTATTATACGAGTCTCTCACTATATATTATGTCTATATATTCTTATATGTCCCTAAGGATGCCAAACTATGCTCTGATACCAAAAATTTGTAACTCACCACCTCCATAGAGCATATGCATGAATATCTAGAGGACATTCAAGAACATACGCTATGAAAGTGGCATGTTAGAGCAATCACATCAACTTATATGGCATCATACAGAGCATAATGATTCAAAGATCAACTTTTCCCATTTCATTCATAAACATAAACTTACACTATAGCATTTTACTATGTAATATATATATTTACATACCAAAAAAAATCTGAGAGTTTTACTACTCTTTTACAAGATGTTCTACATGAAATGAGAACTAAACAAAAGTATTCTATCTAAACTCCTCAGTATTAGCTGACCAGACCTTTAAGCCATTCTTATTTCCAAAATACAAGTACTAGACTTCTGCTAGTTTGCCTTAAAAGCTAAATCTCCCTCATATCCGAACATTTTCAATTTTGATGAATTTACAAACTCAGTGAGTGAACCATCATTGATGTGCTCACTTAAATCAAAACACAGGGACAATTCACAATCCAATTCATAAACGAATCATATCATCCCATATTGAACATTTTCAACAAGTACAACTTGTATACAATATTTCGCATCACTATTCAAAACATTCTAATGAATCAATTCAATCATTCATGTGATACATATTAAGCTATATATGTAAATGCACGTGTGAGTCCGTTCATTTTTACTTTGTTGTGACCGAGCACCTATTCACTGTCCCATATCTATTGTCGATACTGGGCTCATTTCATATACTATCTCGTACTCATTGTGGATACCGGGCTCACTAATAACTAAGCTTGTGGCTCTTTATGCATATTTATGAGCTTTAAGCTCTTTTTCAAACTAGACACTCTATTCACAACTCCTTTATCTGATTATTCATAACAATATGATGGAATGAATTAATTCATATAATATGCCATCAGAAACTTTCATTCTATGTGCATACTCATTCATCATATTCATTGTATCTTAGTCTGGCATTTAACATTCAGTAGAGTACACATATTTTTCTAGATTCACATACAATTAGAAAGCGCTCCTAATACAGTCTCATATCTCAAACTCCTCATACCTTCAATGTATGAAATTATCGCAATGATATCAATAACAGTTCAATAACTAAAATATAAATAAAAAAATCAATTATAGTGAGAAAACATCTACGTTGACTCACAACACACTCTAAATAGGCTACTACCTTGACGACCTAGCCATATCTGGATGCTAATGATCTACTTATGCTTATTTAGTAATGCAATATACACATATTTTACACATTACTAAGTTGATCAGTCATATAAATATTCAGTGATGCAAATGTATATATGTCGTGTTCAATGCATGCTCAATTGACTTTCCTGGGTATGTATCGTTATTCACATATCTTAACCATTCATACATCATAACTAGGATATAACTAGTTTGCAATTTAGGTTTATACCTCAAGTAAACTTGATTATTCTAAATTCACCAATCATACATTCACCAGTCCTTTTATAGTGTTAAATAATCACACCATATCCAATTTCTCATTCATTCATACCTAATTCAATTACTCATCCTCTTTGAATCATATTTACACTCATAAGAACACCCTCATTTCTTTAACAACTCATAATTTCCAGATTTAGATACATTGATATTAAACAATCCTTTCTTAAGTTATAACATCAATTAACAACCTAAACTTATCAAACACTTTAACCAATTAATCCAACATTAAACTCGGTTCATTTCAAGCCTCAATCAAGTCCAAATGCACCAAAGTAAAGTAACTTATCCTTAGTTGGTTCAACAATCACATAAAAGAGAAAATTTCACTTCCAATATATTGCCCACAATTATAGAGGGAATTTGTACGATCGTAGGATGAGTAATCTGTAAATTTTACTCTACATTATCCTTTAAATTTTCCAGATTTTTGACATTTTCATACAAAACCCAAACGTCTTCTTAATAATTCATAAATTCTACTTCAATTTCTCATCAAATTCGCCTAAATTTCAACTCAAAATCGTACATACTACAACTCATAAACTATTGTTTATCATAAATAAAAAAACAGAACATAATTGTATCCATTTATTCATCAATATTCAAGCACTCATTAAACACCGTTATCATAATCAATCCATCCCTAAAACAATCATCATAAATGTTTCTGTTTAAACAAGCCATGAAGAACAATATTATACTTACTTGTTTAGCTCAAAAGCTTCCTTAAATCATCAAGTTAACCTAGCCCCCAAGCTTACATGATCATCACCAATTTAAGGTAAAATAGGTTGGGTTTTCATCAACAAGAATGCAGCAACGAAATCTTGAAGTGGCAAGGTGTTGAATGTTAGCAACTCAAAGTTATAAGTGTGGGATGTGAGTGTCGTAGATGATGAAGAAAAAGAAGAAGAAGATAGCATGTAGCAAAATAAAAGAAAAGATGGCTATGTCAAGTGTGAGCGTTATGGGTATAGATGTGTGATAAGTGTTATGACACTTATCATATAAAGACACTTGCCACATGTCTTTTACATATGGTAAAAAATGTCACTTCATTGCCTAGTCCATTGTCACTTAATCACTAGGCCCTTGTCACCCAATTATCTAAGCCATTTGTCACTCAATCCTAATGCCACATATCACCTATTTCTACTATCATGTGTCACTTATTTCTACTGCCATGTGTCAACTTGTCTTGCCACTTGACATTTTGCTAGTCCAAATGTACATATTAATTCATAAATCTCCCAATTGTAGCAATAAATTCCAAAATACTAATTGTAGTCCATCAAACCAAAATTCAAGACATAACAATTCACAATTTACATCATATTCATTTTAAACCTTTCATAACACCGAAAAATGTCAATTGAGTGCATATAATATTTTCGCAACATGTATCAAAATCATAATTCATGTGTGTATGTTAATGATATGCAAGTGAATGAAATGCAATACATGAATGCTAAAATGATTTGACTCATATGTAATAAGCTAAGGCTCTAACCCTTAGTATGAAAAATGAGCTATTACATAATGATATACCTACTTCGGTAGTAGCTTCAATTAGTCTGTTTCTATGAACATTACAAGTTCCGCCACTATTATTTAGAGCTCTGTTCAAATCTCCCCTTTAAATAATAAAATCTCCTCCATAACTCCCCTTATAGTAGTGGATTCTTGAGTTTGAACTTCAGTAACTTCAATTGATATTGGTCTACCTTTTTTCATCTAAAATAATTATATAATGTATATAATTTATTCAAAATGTAAATAAATTTTTAAAAAATGATTTGAAATAGAAGTATATGAAATATCCAAACTACAAATTTTCATATAGTTGGTTTATCTTTAGATGGACAACCTCTTTTGTTATGTTTAACCTTTTGAAAATGAGTGCAAGTCATCTATATATCCTTAGATATTTTTTTCAAAATTCGTTAACCACCATTTTAAGTCCCCTTTTCCTTGAGTTTTTTCATCTAACTAACATCTTTATTATGTAAGGCGGTAGAATAAGGATATGATTCACTTGTAACCACATCTTACATCCATTTAAAGTTTAATGGACATTGTATATGCTCTATAATATTTCTTCCTAATAATGCAATGGATCGAATGTAATAATAGTTACAAAAGAGATGACATCCATATATGGAATGCCATTGAGTTCCCAAAGCCTATAACCACATGTTTTAGCATTGAGGTCCACCATATAGTGATCATAAAAAATTGACACTTCAAAATTTATTCTCTCATTGCCTTTAGTTTGATAAAATCTACTATCCATCTTTACTTACCATGATTTCCTTTTTAACTCTTAGACATATCTCATTAGGATTATTATTTGTTAGAGCCCTTTTCTTACTAATCCTTGTCATCATTAATACTTTTCCAATATAAGAATGTAAAATTTTAATCTATTAAAGTGTAATGATAATAAAAAGTTAAAAATAAACTTCAGTATCTAATATAAAAAATGCCTTAGTTCTTACTTCTCAAATATATCCATGGAATGTCTGTAAAATATTATTGTATATAAATTTTTGTACTAATAAAAGCTTTATAAATTTTTTATTCCCTTTGATATGAAATCTATATATGCCTCAGATAACACTTTTATTTATTTTCAATAGTGGTATTAAAGGTTCCTAACCCTTCTTCATTGAATGATTATAAGCTAATATCATGTTAAAACACTATATACAATATTATATACAAGTTATCAACTTCTAGGTTCAAAGAGGTATTGAGATATATTATTACTCCTTATTAAGGTTCCTACATTTAAGGCAAAAAAATTAGTGATAACATTTGTTTAACACAAGAGTTATTAAGAAATTACAAGAAACCAGCCTCAGAAAGTTACACAATGAATGTTGATTTCTGTAAAGCTTTTGATTATGTCAATTAGAGCTTCATTCTTTATGCATTAGAAGCATTTTATTTTCCCAAGCAATTTATCAAGTGGACTGACATGTGCATAATTGATTGTATAATTATTTCATAACCCTTGGCGATTAGTGAAATGAAATTGCTTAAAATACTTACTTTAAATCATATGTGATCTTAGGCACAATTCGAAAGTAAAGGAGCTAAAGAAAGTCGAAAGCACTACATTTGAGTCATTTTTCGAAGAATCATATCCACTTATCTTTATAGGACAAGAATGAAGATATATGTTGATAATCACTCACGGCTGTGCATGAGATTGCATGGGACTGCATGACACTCACACACCAGCTACCATTCTATGTTTAATGTATAAAGAAGAGATGTTTGGTGAACAACGGCTGGACAATCACTCACTCATGACATCCATACAAGATAGTAATTTAACAGACAACATATTTAATGGACAGCACATGTTGGAAGCATAAGGAAGTAGAAAACCCACGACTGTGCATGTTTCATGAAAGAACGTCAATTTAAAGGGGCAGCATGAAATTACAGCAAATTAAGAGGAAAATGCAGAAAAAGCAACACAGCAAGTGAGCAAATGGTAGCAGCACGGACAAGAAATGACAACGCATACAGCAGGTGGAAAAATGTAGAGTAAAATGCAAATTGTAAGGAGCAGAACGCAGACCAAAACGCAATAGACAAGGACCAAAATGCTAGCTGCTGGGAGATAAAATGTAGCTCACGTGTACGTTGAATGCAACGCAGAAGGAGGAGTAGAAGCATGAACAAAAAGCAGCACATAAAGAAGGGAGAAATTAGAGTAAAATGCTGCAGCAGATGGGTGTAAAATGAAGCAACCACGTCATAGCTGGAAGCATGAAGAAAACAATGACGCACAGTAGTTGGAAGGAGCAAAACGCAGATGTATAGCTAAGGCACCAAAATGTAAACATTAAGTATAAAGGTTTTAGGATGCGTGGGGTTTTAAATAAAAGAACAGAGCATTTTAAAAGAGAGAAGAGAGGCATCGTAGAAAGAGATGGTCTCAGCTAGAGACATTCAGTGGAGGTTGAAGCATTCTTTTAGGAGCTCTTGGTTTTAATGAAGATGAGGGGTAAAACTCTCAACCTTGGGAGACCCATAGAAGGGTAGCTTCCTGACACTAGTTCGGAGGTGACATCGATGTTGACAACCCGGTTAAGCATTCCTTCCTCGTATTTTTTGTTTCCTTTCTCTCTTTAGAAATTGATTGAGTTATCCTATGCATATAGATTTGGGTTTCATGTACGAATGATCGTGTTAGCGTTATAGTTAGATTATTTGTGTATGAACCCATAGCGTATTGTGAAAAGATGATTTGAATGCATTCATTGAATTGTTTTATTACAAACCTATTGCTAGAATTTCATTATAATCTGTGATTGTTATATTTGAAATTCATTTCTAGCGACTAATGGTTCGTAATCATTAGGTGTAACATAACTTAGGTTAAATGACGCATCGTATGTGATTGTTGCCTTGATTAATCGGCTTTCATAATTCGTAATGCTACTACCTAATTAAATCTAGAAATTTTATCCTAGGTTATTCAGTGGTTAGGTTTAATTAATGATTGTATCTTGTTTAAACACGACTTAAGGGAAAACTCGGGTTAATTACTAACCCACGATTAATAGTTACTAGGAGAGGATTGAGAACAACATATCAATGAAATATGTTTAAATAGGGTATAGGCTAATATTGAACCTTAGAATCATGTCCCTACCAAAAGTCTCCACTTTTATAATTTTTTACATGTTTTCTTTAAATTGCTTTTGTTAGTTGTTTTAGATTTATTTTATTTTCTTATTTTTAAAACCAAAACCCCGCAAAAACCTAAATACCGATTAATTTCATTTCATAAACTTTACACACACTCTCTGTGGGATCGACCTAGATTCGCCACTACTATAGTAGTAGGTCTAGTTTATTTTAACTAGCATTACGATACACTACCATGGACTGATAAATGCATATCACAATATGTTATATCATTCTTATCAATAGGGACCCTACTAAGTTGATTAAAGGAAAAAGAGATTTAAGTAAATGTAATCATATATATCCTTATTTTTTATGATAACAAGTTCAAAAGTATCAAATCTTTAGAATTCTTTTATTTTTATTAAGTGACTAACCTTTAAAAACTCATTATACTCAAGTAAAAATTTTAACTCTATTAAGTTTTTGCTGACATGGATAACAAAGTCACTTTAAAGATAACATTTGGACATCTATTTTGGAATATGTTGAATAAGTGGACATCCATGTAGACTGGTCCCTGATCCATAAAGTTAATCCCCCAGCCATAACCCGCCCATATCCATAACCCATTTCTAAAAAAAACTAACTTTGCCAATATCTAATTCCAAATTTGACTTTGTGAAAATAATTTATGACTTCTGGCACTTACATTTCTTACATTGATGTTATTGATTTTCCTCTTAAATTCAGTTAATATTTTCGATTATCTTTATAAGAATTTTTATAAAATAAAGGTATTAATCTTTGATATGTCAATACACTCTCTAGATTCTTAAATTTTTTCCTTTAGTTTTGTTATATTAGCCAAAATTAGTGATCAATGTGATCTTGAATGGCAATAAGTCTCTCACTAAAGTGCTAAAGATTGTAATTAGATTTGTAGGTAATTAAACATAACCAACACTAAGTAATATAACAAAATATTCAATTTTTTGTTAAAATTTTATGGCATTGTTATGTATAAATATAGAATTAGTGACCATTGGAGCGAAGATGAGAATAAATAGAAGTGGTAGGAGATAGGGTGGGTGCAATTAATGTCATAACACTAATATAAGTATGTAGGATAGAATAGTGGTGGAAGCAAAAGCAATTAATATAAACTAGAAAGCAAATGCATATAGAACCAAAAAAGATAGAAACAAGGATAAGCACCAAAAATTAAAAAAATAGAAAACCAAAATATCACCAGAAGAAATCCATTGAAAAGGAGTTATTACTGTAAGAAATGCAAGTTTCAGAAGACATAAATTATTTTCATAATGTTAAATTAAGGTTTAGATTTTGGGAACTGTTTTTTTTAATAGAAAAATAGGTTACAGATATGGGTCATAGATTATGAGTCTTGAGCTAATTTTATGGATTGTGGGTTAATCCATATAGGTATTCACTTTTTTAATATATTATCTCTTAAATATGAAAATATTAGCTTAAAAGTGGTTATCTTAGCTACGTCAACAAAAATTTAATAGAGTTTATATTTTGACCCAAGTAAAACGAGCTTTGAAAGGTAAGTCACGTAATTAAAAATCATAACATTCTAGTTTGATTATTGTACTGTGAAATGTATTGTACATGCACTTTATAGAGTAGGTTTTATTTACGGTGTACTAGAGTAATTTAAGCATTTAAATGTATTATTGAGGTTATAAAAGAGATAATGGATAGACTAGAAATGATTTTGGACTTGACCAGAAATTTCTTAAAAAATTGCTGAAAACTCCGAAAGCCTACAGAATGAGTCTGAAGGATCTTTAATTTTTTTTTATGAGTGGAGTTCGTTTTTATGTTATTTCGTACTGTAGAATTACTTTTTTGTGGGATCGTTTTCTCATTTTCTCACGGGAGGTAATTAAAAAAATTATAAAATGAATTGCTTAACACCCCTCATTCTTATTACTCTTTCAATATGAAAAAAAAAATGAAAAGGTCGTCTTATTCCAAACCCCAATTATGAAATCAAGTCTCAAAATATGCTTTGTAGATTTAAGTGACACTTTTGAATGAAATCCAGATGATTTTGATGACATTTAGAGATTTCCAAATCCAATTCGAAAACTCTTCCACGCAAATGAAAAAGTTACTGAACAATTTTGAAATGCAGTGAAAAGCTCTAGAATTAGGATTGGAGTCCTTAGGAACTGAAATGGGTCAAAACAGAGGTTGTTTGAATAGAATTCGGGTGATCCAAAATTATGAGACTAAAATGCCCTTTTTGGAAAATAATGTGTATTGAGGAATTAAACCCATTCAGAAGTTTTTTAAGCATCCAATCAATAAGAATTGACCCTGATTAGAGTATTTCCTGGTCAATTTAAAAATAAAATGGTTGTGGAATGTTTTCAGGATTTAATTTGGTTAGTTGGTAAATTAAATGCATTAAAGGGCAATTTGGTCTTTTTGTACTAATTGAGGGCAATTTTCTCTTTTTAAATGACACTAGTGGATTGATGAGTTATTTGAGATGACCAATGAGATAATGACATGTGTCTGATGAGTCATTGGTGATGACAAATAGGAAGGTGACATATGTAATCAATTAAATGAGTATAAAAAGCAAAACTTAAAGACATTTTGTTTCATTCTTTTAACAAAAACGTGAGAGTTATGATAGAGTAACCATGAGACCAAAAAGAACGGGAAAAGAAGAGAAGACAAGGGTGAACATAAGCCAATGAGAGAGGAACAAGAGTGTAGTCATTTTTTATGAAATTTGAAGGTGATTTAGAAGAATCTTGAAGTATTCATCAAATACCCAAAAGATTAGAGGAAAAAGTGGTAAGTTTCTTAGCTTAATTTTCCAACTTTTATGGGTTTTCTTGAGTGAGATGGAGGTGTTTAAGATCAATGTTGTCTTGGTATTACTTTGATGTTTCTTTGTATAGAAATAGATGAATATGACAAGAGAGGAACGTGTAGTGGAACTCTATCTTACATTAATTTGAGCCAGTCATATTGTTATAGCCATAAATTTGCCTACATACCCTAAAATTGTTTGATTCAAATTGGAGACAAAACTTAAGACATAGCACTAAAATTCTCTAGAAGAAGCCTAAACCTAATTCGTAGTAACCAGATATTGTATCTGTGTTGAAGCAACTTGTGATATTTGGTATATGTTTTATGATTTAAAAGTTGAAATGACATGATTTTTGATGATATGGAAAATAGAGACATAGAGAAACAAATGTCTAGAA
The DNA here is from genome assembly GCA_027563885.1 of Erythroxylum longipes. Taxonomy (NCBI): domain Eukaryota; kingdom Viridiplantae; phylum Streptophyta; class Magnoliopsida; order Malpighiales; family Erythroxylaceae; genus Erythroxylum; species Erythroxylum longipes. The sequence goes on from JAOQMS010010205.1 coordinate 12,474, forward strand.
GACCTTGAAACCTAATTTGAATGTTTGCTATTTGAAATTTAAGGAACAAGTAGAGGTATGGATTCTAGTATGGGTCATAACCATGACTCATCATGCATGATTGTGATATGGTGAATTAAATAGGGTGAGATTATGTTTTGAAGAAATTGGTAAGTTAGAATGGGTAATATGGTATCTAAGTGACTTTAGAAGTTAGGTTTGGAAATAGAGAATGATAGGTTAGCTTATAGAAGTAAGCAGAAATACGACTAGCGTACGTGTTAAGCGATTAAATACTAATAAGAAATTTGGTTAAATCGAATTATAGTTTTAATGTCTTGTTTCCAAATTTAGAAATAGATGCCTAAGTGAAATTCATTCTATATAGGTAAAGGAGAGGCACCAAACACGTGAGTGTGCTTGGCGATAAGTTTGCGAGGTTGTGAGTGTATTTTAATTATTTTATACAACTAAATTCTTTGCAAAGAATTGATGACATATGAGTGTTCTTTAAATTGATCTTATGCAAATGGTTTCTATTTATGGAGACTAGCAAGGTGTAAGTGTACTTTAAATTGATTTTATGCAAATGGTTTTCATTTGACCCTGAAACGAATATTTATGCTAAGTTTTATGCAAATGATATTTTACAAGTGAATATTGCTAATATAAGTGTATGCTTTGGCAATATATGAGTTTGAGTTTGAAAGTTAAATTTTATATGATTGGGATTTATATTGAAATAATTCAATTATGAATCCTCCTATACTTAATTTAGAAAATAAGATGAGTAGTAAATGTAAGAGTTACTTTTGCCTATGGTACACCGCTAAGCTTTATACAAGTTATTATACCGGTATATTTATAGAGGTTAACCTATTACAAGTGATGTAAAACCAGCTCTGTAAATAGTAGTTAAGCAGTCATGGGTAACCGATGTAGAACCAGCTCTGTGACTTTTTATGGTTAAGCAATGAAAAACTAGCTCTGTAACTACCGGCCTATAGCGGTTAACCTATTGCTGGTAAGCAATGTAGAATTAGCTCCGTGACTAATGGTGAACTGGTGGCAAGTAAGTGATGTAGAACCAACTCTATGACTTTATGCCTAGTGTACTGGATGGTAAGGAAACTAGTGGTGGGCTATGCTAAGTAAGAAAAGCCATGAGATTAGTGATTCCTCTACTATTTATGTTAAAAGTGATTTGAGACGTACTGTAAGGTACCAGTTCTAGTTGTTAACTTATTTTCAATAACAAAGTTTCAGAAAACTTATTGCCACCACTGTTTATTATTGAAGGAGAAAGAAAAATGGAAAATCAAAACTTGTATATTATGAGTTTAATGTCAAAAATCATTTTGGAATAGTATCCCAGAAAATTTGAAATTTACGCTTTACAAAATGTTATGTTATTACCAGATTTGATGATGCAAAAATAAATTGTTATGGCAAATGCTTTACTATGAGCTTTATAATTATATGGGTATATTGCAGATATGTTGTTCTAAAAAGTTCAAAATTTTAGTAAAGAAACTACACTCACTACGCTTGTTTAGCTCGTCTTATTTTTATGTTTTGAAACAAACCACCCCAGGTATTCGTACAGGTGCTACAGTAATTGGGACTTTGCAACAAGATTAGGTCTATCGTCAGGTGCTGCTATGCTTGCGTTATTTTTTACTATGCATGTGATATGTTTTAAATTATTTTGAAAAGGGTTCAAAAGGGTGATCTTGCAAAAGATTTTAAGATTGTAAATATCTTTTACTTAATGAACTAAGAGGGCTTCAATCCTCAATAACATTTTTAAAATGTTGAGAATTATATGTTTGATTACTGGTGATGTGGACCTGAGTTCTCATTTAATAAGTTGAGATCAATATGAAATATTATAAGTGCTTTAATTGTGTTATGCAAGTTTTTGAAAATTTTGGGAAGATTAAAATATAGTCGTTGTGCTATCGAAAATTTTAGTAAAATGACTGAAAATAATTTCCCACTGTTTTCTGCATTTTAACTTTTAAAGTATGACAGGTTTTTTTCTATAGTTGAACGGCTTGGCTTTGTGGGAACCTTTTGATTGAGTTAGATATCGATTGGGGGGCTATCGTGGGGTCATCAGGAGGGCTCTACTCAGGTTCTGGAAGGGGAACTATGGGATGAGTCCTTTCAGGTGGTATTAGATCCTATTCTGAAATAGGGTTGTCTCTATATATGATTTTATTTTATAATATTATTTTTTATGATTTTTGTGAACCAGCCAACCCAAAAAGTTTGTTATTTTTCATGCATCTGATTTTAAAACAAAAACTTCCAGTGATACATAGTTTATTTTTTAATTCTCAACAAAATGCACCGACAAAACCTTAGGGTCCTAAAGCCACACCAGAGGCTCCAACACTGGAAGTACCTTTAGCTCGGGAGGTCAAGCATAGGGATGGTTCAGTTAACATTTTTCTTTATGAATCAATCCCACTTAGAATTGTTAAGATTACTAAAAATGTTAGTGGAATTTTGTTTTTGCCCTGGAATGAATAATATAGATATGGGAAGCGACGATGCGTCAACTGCGAGAGGCCCTATATCAAGAAGTTTGATCGAGCATATTTGTAAGCTAGACACAAAATCAATAGATAAGAGTAGAGATCCCAAAAGTTCCCTAATTTGGTTGGATCAAGATAAGAATAATAATTTTAAATGGTTTGGTGATAGAAGGATAAGATGAGGAATATCATCTAGTCAGAGATCATTTAGACCACCTATAGTGTCCAAAGACTCCTGAAACACTAGGAGCTCAATACTAAGGTGTAGCTAATGTTGAAGGAGACTACCTGTATAGGCTGGGGTAACTCTAATAACCCAACAGGATGCTAAGGATACATTCAGTATGGCGATAGGTACCAGTAGTGATGAATATATTAAGATCGATCCCAAAACTATTCACTTTTATCTACTAAAAGATTATGTTAGATAGATTAGTGTGAAGATGGATCTTTTAGAGTATCATATGATAATAGCTAATTTCACTAAAGCTACGTCAATAGCGTAAAATGTTCATAGAGATAGTTAGGTATTACTTATAATTAGAAGCTCTATAATGAGTTTATCTTATTATATATCCATGAATATGAAGTCATATTAGGAAGGAAATTGACTAATATTACATTTTATCGATGTGGATTGCTTTTAAAAGAAGTTAGGATTGGTACACAAGGGAAGTTAGATATAGTATTTAGCAAGAAATGTAGAATGCTCCCATCTCTTAGTATAGAAGCCATGATAGCTAGAAAAGTACTAAGAGATTATTATAGAAATTATTCAATACTATGACTCAATAATACAGAATTTTATTAGGTTATTTAGCATTTTAATGTTGGAAAAGTAATTTGTGAATATATTTATAGGATGAAATTGCTTATGATTGTTGAATTAGGTCAGGATTAATTATTGATATAAGTAATTGGTGACTAAATTTTGATATGTTTAAATGTTATGACCTTATAGAGTGATTAATTAATCAATTTTAGCATAAAATTTTGTTCTTAAGGTCAAGTTTATTTTGATTATATTGTGATTTGTGGATTCGTACTAAGTAATGTTATGGATGACATTATGATGCAATCTTTAATCAAGTTTAATGATTGAACAATATTTTTGGAGCATGATTAGTTTGATGGAAGCTTCCAATTATATGAATATTAGTATATCGATTCTAAGTATTGAACATTCATCATTTGAAAGTTCTTTTGATGTAAGTCAATTGTTTTATTTCTTCACCATCAGGGGAGTGAAAATGGTGGTAAAATTTTCAAGGAAATGTTAGTGATAAGTTTCAATCTATAATGGAGAATAGTCATATTAGAATTTAGAGCTATTATTTAACAAAAAATTATATTTGACGATTAGGAGAATGTTAAAAAATTATGCATGTGACTTTTGAACAAGTATAACATGGAGATTTTAGATTATTAAAATTCCCATATTGAGTTCTGAGGTATTTGAAATCACATAAGTGCTTTGTAGTATTAGAAATGAAAAAGTAAAGATATTTTTATTAAACATCAAAGTTATGCAATGGAAGTTTTATACCCCGTTTTTGGAGTCTAACTCCTACTTGCTCTGATACTACAAATGTTGGACCCCGATTTCGGAGTCCAACTCCTATTCGGAACACATATATCCTAACCCACCATTTAATCGAAAATATCATAATACTCTCCGATCTTTACTTCATCATAATCT
>JAOQMS010010216.1:0-16692 GCA_027563885.1 Erythroxylum longipes
TTCAGGTGAAGAAAATGAGATCGAGTGAAAGAGAATCGAGGCATCACTCTAAATTTTTGCATCTTTAGTGTTTAAGCTAGATTTGTAACCACAAGGCTTTAGTTGCATTTTGAGCAAATTACTGTTCATGTATCTTTTCGTATTTTGGACATTTTGAGATATTGATGTATTGTGGCTGAAAATGCCCACTAAAGCTTTGTAAAAACTCTATTATTTTGATGTTAATGAAGTATGTTTGTGTTTTGCCGATGGTATGTCAAATTTGTTCATTGTTTTTTTTAAGTTTTTCATAAGGGTGAGAATTTGTGTTCTAGATTCGAGGGACATACTGTATTGATCTAGGCTAAATTGGATGAAGTTGCCTTCTTGGAAATTTTATATTATTTTTCTATCTTTCCAACGATATATAGCATGAAATTTTTGGACAACTGAGCTGAAAGTTATGGTCCTTCTAAAGGAAGATGTATCTTCTATGTTTTGCTTATGACGTCATCTTCTTCTATGTTTCTTCTGTGATGACGTCATCTTCTTCTATGTTTTGCTTCTTCTGCTTTTAGCTTCTTCTATGTTTTGCTTCTTCTGTGATGACGTCATCTTCTTCTATGTTTCTTCTCTAATGATGTCATCTTCTTCTGTGTTTTGCTTCTTCTTCTTTTAGCTTCTTCTATGTTTTGCTTCTTTTGTGATGACGTCATCTTCTTCTATGCTTCTTCTATGATGACGTCATCTTCTTCTGTGTTTTGCTTCTTCTGTTTTTCGTCTATACCTATCTTCTGTTCCATTTTTTACCCCTAATAAAATATAATTGGTCTTTGAAGTCTTCATAAAATTTGTATCTCTTGAAGTCCTCTTTCGAACCATTTAAAGAACACCTAAATCTGATACCTATAGAGAAAGTTATACTAATAGCCCCGAAGTAAGTTGAATATGATTGAGGATAAAAACAGATTGGATTCTTTTGGCCATAACTTCTTCTCTAGACACCCAAATGACTTTATTTTTGAACCATTGGGCTCATAAGACATTACTCTACATCTCCACAAAAAATCATAGCCATCTGAAATTAAGTGAGAAAGAATGAGTGAAAAACGTAGGGCAGGTACAGTGTGTGTACTCTTAAATAATATGAACTGGTGTTATTCTACTGAACATACTTCAGTATTTTGATGTTTTCTAGATCGGTAGAGCTCCAAATGAGATGATTTATAATTTGTGGTAAACTAGAGACATGGAGATACAAATGGTATGAAGAAATTGTAATCTAATTCAGTTTTTATGATATTTAAATTTCAGATGGAATTTGTGCATAGTATACTATTATGGACAAGAGCAGTCCAAAAATGTTTGAAGCATATCTTTCGAATCACTGAACCGAATTGAATGATTTTGGTGTCATTAGAAACTTAAGACCAAGGGGGAACAAAATGTTCTTAAGAGGTCAAATTGAAATTTCATTTTGAATTTTCCCACACATATGTCCTGAAATAGGTAAAGTGAGTTCTTTTGAGGATTGGCTGGTGCGGGCACGCCACCTTTGTGGGATGCGTGTCTAGATGTAACTTAGGACGTCAGGTACGTGACTTGCAAGGGCAGGGTCCCAACAACAAATCTATGAACAATACTGATTAGAAAGAAAAGGTTTGATAAGCTACTGATAACAAAGGAATTGGTGCAGGATGTTACAACTACTTAGTAATAATATCCAAAAAGTTGAAAATGGCAGAATGTTGAAGTGGTTTTGTAGAAACCATTGCTCCAACCTCTAACTAATACTGTCTAACCCAAAAGCAAAGCTTTTGCAACTACCTAGTAATAACATCAAAAAAGTTCAGAAGTGTAGCAATATATTTGCATTTATAAATACCAGTTTGGTGCATTTGTCTGACTTTGTTGTGTTGATGGTGTGTTATCACTGGCATAGCTAGTAGCCTTCTTCCTACACTGAAGCTTGGTAAGCCTTTGGTGCTCTAATGTTGGTAATGTTACAGCAGCATTCCCTTGCCATTTTAGACCCCATTCATTCAACTCAGGATGGGTACCAAATCCAGGATCAGCTTGTGTTCCTATCTTACTTTTCTTTAGTGGAGGTACTAGTGTCTCACGATCACCACTCTACAAAAGATCAATAATTTTTCAATCAAATCATCAAATACATAAAATTACTAAATTTAAGTAAACTGAAAATGTAACTCACCCTCATAATGACACCACGTTTATCAGTGAAACAGACTCCCATGTCATACTTATTGGATTGCCTATTAATATATTTTATACTTGATTTTTTGTTAATTGTAGGTCTTTGTCCATCAATGTTAGTCATGATTGTTGGAATGCCTTTTTTGGAAGCTTTGTTTGTCTTAGATAGCTCACCAACTTTCTGTTTCCCTTTATCTTTATTTTTGGTTGCAACTTTGTTTTCTTGGTAACCATATAAAACAGAGATATCACATCAAATAAATAAACAAAGAAAAATAGTGTTAAAATTACTCTTTGATATTCAAAGAATTTTGTTAAAAAATAACCTTTTCAGGTGTAGGCCTCTTTGGTTGTTTGCATGTCCGACTATTATGCCCTATTTCTCCATAATTTTTGCATGACTTCATACCACCCCTTCTAGATAACCTACCATTCTTTTTGGGCTCATCTTTGTCCTTCCTCTTATTTTTCTTTTGCCTACTAGACTTCCTCTCAATAACAGGTGGTATAGGAGCTGGTTTACCACTTTGTTCCCAGAAAATCTGCCCTCTTACAGGATTAATTGAATGACCATACACCTTCAGGTAAGTTTCTTTATGATAGTAGGAGCTGACCTTGTTCTCTGGCAAAGTTTCTTCTCTATACAATGCAGGGATACAATGTACACAAGGAATGCCAGTCAATTCCCAAGATTTGCATGAGCAGGTATCAATAGTTGTAAAAACTGTATGCTTTGTTTCTCCTTTATAAACTTCATAGCCATCATCCCCATTAAATTCAAATTACCAATTAAATGAATCCAACTTATTCTTCTCCAATAACTTCACTATCCTAGGAGTAATAAAAGTTCTCCACTTAGCTGCAAATGCCCTCTTCACTTGAAGCCGAGTCATCACCGTTACCATAACCTCTTCAAGCATGCTAATAATGGGTTTGGTTCTTGTTGGTAGTATCCATCCATTGAAAGTCTCTATGAGATTATTGTCCACAATGTCACACTTTGGTTCAACGCTAAAAAAAGCCTTGCACCAACTTCTTTCTCCATAGTATAAAGCATCTTGAACAATTCCATCACCTAACTTGTCAAGTTTCTTCAACTCTTCTTTGAATTTTTGCACAAATGTTGCCCTAGCCCAAATCCAAAACTGAATTTTTCTTTCCTCCCTTTTCCATTTCTTTTTCCAAGCAGCATATATATGCCTTGCGCACTGCCTGTGCTCGACATTTGGTAAAACCACATCCATTGCTGCTATAATTCCCTATACACAAAATATAAAATGAATCATATCATGCATGAAGTTATTTGTGAATCATAAATTCTTGAACCAAAAAATTCTAAAATAAAAAACAGACCTTTTGTATATCTGAAGTAATAGTTAATCCTCGACCTTTGTCTGGAATGTCTAAGTCTTCAACCAAGTGTTCAAGAAACCATGTCCAATTCTTCTTTGTCTCAATGTCCACTACAGCCCAAGCAATCGGAAGCATTTGATTGTTTCCATCCCTTCCAACTGCAGCTAGCAACTGCCCCTTGCATATATGTTTTGAAAAACAACCATCAATTCCCATTATTGGCCTACATCCAGCTTTCCATCCTTCCTTGCAAGCTTGAAAGCAAACATAAAATGCTTTGAAATATGGTATGTTTGCAGGATTATCAGCATCCACCACCACTTCTGTTGTGGTACCTTCATTACTTCTTTCCAATTCAATTCCATAATCATACAATTTCCCATTTTCTGCCATAAACCCACCATTAACCTCCTCCATCACCTCTTTTTTAATCCTTCCAACTGTTATTTCAAATACATTCAACTTAAACTTTTCTCTTACATAACCCTTTAGTCTCTTATGAGTGATTCTAGGTTCTCCCAAAACTTTTTCCCTTAGCAAGTTCTTCAAATCTCCTCTTTTAATCAACTGGATATCATTGCAACCAAAACATCTATGCTTGTTCTTAAAGGTCTTAATCTGAAATTGCCCCTCTTGGTTAAAACTAGCATGAAAAACAAAGGGACAACCTGACTTGCATCTATACCTTAATCTTCTAGACTCATTTTTTACATATGAAAGTGCATATCTTTTAATCAAAGCCCACTTCTTCACTGCATCTTTACATTGTTTCTGACTTTCAAACGCAATACCCACAGAAAATACTGGGATTCGAGTAGTAAGATCATAAAATATTGATCTCTGTTGTTTCCTTAGAATTTCACCGTCCTCATCAGTAGATTCAAAACTTCCTAGGTCATCAGAGTCCAGGTAGTCACTTATATAACCGGGGACCTTCCCATCAACATCTTCCTCGGTATTTATCTCATCATCATCATCCACAACTATTCTTATATTGTACTGCACAACTAAATTAGCACCATTTGTAACCTCAGGTTCACCAGCCTCATCTTCACCATTTGTTTCATTTTCAATAGTGTTAGATTCATTGATTATCTCCACTGGAATTTCTTTTTCATCAACATTATTATAATCAGAATCATCCCTTTCCTCAGCTCTCTTTCTAATATACTGCCCAACATTGCTTCTAGCCTCTTGGAATTCATCATCTTCCTCTTCTTCACATTCGACATGCACATTCACCAAATCTTCCTCATCATCATAATATGCATATTCATCAACTTCAAAATCTTCACTCTCTTTCCTACAACTTCCAGTGTCATTGTCTTCATGTTCAATGGCCTCTGTTCCATCCAAATGCTCTATGATTTCATGCGTGTCCACAGAATGCTCCGCAAACACTTGCACTAACTTATACTTTTTTAACAACCTACACAGCTCCTGATTATTTCTAGAATATAAACATCCCCCCTCAACTTGGTGTATAGATATTAAGCATGCCCAATATGCTTACAAAAAACTCGAAATTCTATCTTAGAATCCCTTTGGTGAAGACATTAGCAACTTGTTGTGTTGTAGGTACAAATGGTATGCAAAAGGGTCACTTCCAAGTTTTTCTTTTTATAAAATTCCTATTAATGTCTATAAGTTTCATCTGATAATGCTGAATTGGATTATTGGTGATATTGATAGCTGCTTTGTTATCACAAAAAAATTTATTGGGTACTCCACTAGTTTTTTAAGTTCTTCCATCACTCTTTTAAGCCATATTATTTCACAAATTCTTAGAGCCATTGCCCTATATTTTGCCTTTGCACTACTTTTGCCTACGAAAGTTTGTGTTTCACTCATCTAGGTTACTAGATTTCCTTACAAAAATGTGCAATACCCAGAATTTGATCTTCTATCAGTAAGAGACCCTGCCTAGTCTGCATTAGTGTAGACTTCAACTCTTTGTCAATCACTTTTATTAAAGAATACTCCTTTTCCTGAAGTTCCCTTTAACTATCTTAAGATGTTGTACGCTGCTTCCAATTGTTCCTTATAAGGAGTATGTATAAACTAGCTTACCATACTAATAACAAAGGAAATATCTAGTCTGGTGTGGGATAAATAAACTAGCTTTCCCACTAGCCATTGATATGGAGGAACTCCTTCCTTAACATCACCAATCTTTAATTTAAAGTCTATAAGCGTATCTGATTGTTTACATCCACTCATCCCAGTTTCTTCTAGAAGGTCCAAAATATACTTCCGATGGGTGACTACTATGCCTTTCTTAGATTTAGCAATTTCCATCCCAAGGAAGTGTCTAAGAGACCTTAGGTCTAATGTCAAACTCGTATGAGAGATTCTTTTTAAGATTTTCCATTTTCTTAAAATCATCACCAATAAGGATAATGTCATCTACATACACAATTAGAATCATAGTCCTTACTTCTACAAAAGTTTCTATGATTAGTTTATGGTCATACTACCCCTATAAGAAACCTTAAGACTTCACAAATCTTGTGAGTCTATTAAACCAAGCCTTTGGTGATTGTTTCAACCCATATAAATATTTTTTTAGATTGCATATCCTTTTTCCAAAGCTCTCACTAAATCTTGGGAAAGGCTTCATATACATCTCTTCTTCTAAATCTCCATTTAGAAAGACATTTTTATATCCAATTGATGTAGAGACTAATCTATATTAACTACTATAGAAAGCAACACTCTCAAAGTATTTAATTTAGCAACAAATGAAAAAGTTTCTAAATAGTTAATGCCATGGGTTTAAGTAAAACCCTTAGCAATGGAGCGAGCCTTGTATCTTTTAAGTGATCCATCAAAATTGTACTTCACAGTGAACACCCATTTACATCTGAATAGTATTTTTCATTTTGGAAGATCAATTTCCTTCCACATGCTATTCTTCTCGAAAGATCTTATCTCTTCTAGGACTACATCCCTCCACTCAGGAATATTTAGAACCTCGATGGAAACATTGACAAACTTAGAAGTAAATTCTTGAAATGATGGAGATAGACTTTGATATGACAAGAAGTCATACAGAGGATATTTGGTACAAGTTGTTAAACCTTTCCTAAAAGCAATAGGTAAATCTAAAATTTTATTTGACTCTGACTCAATAGAAACAAACTCAAACTAAGATTTACCTAGTTGATTTCCAATTTTTGGATTTATTTTTAGGTTACTCTTAACCATGATGTAGGTTTTCTATTCTTTTCTATCATTCTAAATATTTTCTCAAAAAACTTCCCTTTAAATGATTTCCATCTTATCTCATACATATTTCATTTGTTTCTTGAGATTAAATTTGTAAAGGCATCGAAGATGAATCCTTATTTTAATTATTTGAGACATAATTGGTTTTTGAATTAAGATTATAGAAAATATATACATCATTGTTAGTGTTAACCGTAGTCTTATTTTCCTTGTGAATAACAAAAAAGGAATCTTCACTATATATCTCCCACTAAAGGAAGGTGACAAAAAAAAGAAAAAAATTTATCATATAAAAAGGTGATATCCATAGAAGTAAAAAAATCTTGTTGATACTGGATCAAAGCACTTGTACCCTTTTTTAATGGAAGGATAACCAGCAAAAACACATTTTTATGCTTTGGGATCAAGTTTTCCCTAATTTTTGTCATGAACATTAGTAAATGTATTACACCTAAACATTTTAAGAGGGGGATCATATGACAATCGAGATGAAGGAAAACATTTATTAAAACAATTAAGAGGTGTTTGAAATTTTAAAGCTTTTAAAGGCACCCTATTAATCATATATGTATCTATTAAGATAGCCTCACCATATAAGTACTTAAAAGCACTAGTTGAAAACATTTGAGATCTTCCAATCTATAATAGATGCTTATTTTTTCTCTGTGCTATTCCATTTTTTGTGGGGTGTCATTACATAAGTTTTGATTAACTATACATTTTTCAACAAAGAAATTCCTTTAAATCTTATTGAAGTATTCTTTTCCATTGCCATTTCTAATAATTTGAATTCTAGTTTGAAATTGTTAGGTTTGCCATGGTTACATGCATTACATGCACGCAAATACAGCAGAAGTGTCGGAATCAAGATTCTGACACCATGACAACCCAAAAATCACAGAATCTCACATGCTTGCAAGGATATGTAAAGAGCATGAAATAACAAAACATTTTACCTTTTGTATCTCCTCCTTTCTCCTTGTTTGGGTTGTTGCAAACATCCTTGATCTACAAGAACATGCAAAGATGGAATAAGAAACAATGTATAAGTGTTATTTGAGCACCAAACTAGATGAGCTCTAGTAAATGTTCAAGATGATGGAAGATAGGTCAAGAATCTTGTTGCATGCACTTTGATTCATGCAACAATTGCATGAATTGCAAGAACAAGACTCAAGAGACCTCACTCTCACTCTAGAACTCTTCTAGAACCCTTTCTCTATCACTTGAGTGTGTAAGAAGTGCAGGAAGCTTGTGTACATAAGTGAAGAACTCACTTATATATCATTTCGTGCCTTCTGTCAAGATCATGACCTTGTTTGCCACGATCGTGGCATATCTCGCCTTTGGCCACAATCGTGGCCCTATAAGGCACGATCATGGCCTACTTAATATAGGCCATACACACTTGTTTTTCATCTGATATTTTATGCGTGTGACCTTTAGGTTCCCGGTTATTTTAGGCACTTGAATTAACTCTTAATTCAATCAAATCATGAAGGGTTTCATGATGCAAATTTGTCATAATATAAACGAATTAACACACAAACTATTCGATAGTTAATTATCCAACTTGTGAACCTTTTCATAGACAATTTCCGTGCAATTCATCCTTTCACCATACTATACTCCACTTGGTTCGGAGTATGGGCTATGTGTCAACTCCCACTAGACTGACTACGTCACATCTAGTCCAAGCAATATTAGTTCTTGTCCTAGGATCTCATTACTCTTATGTGTCATTGAAGACTCTCTTTGTGACACATAACTACTCTGGCCAGAGACTCCCGAGTAATGACCCTGATAAGAGGTCGTGGGTATCATCTCCTTCTATCAGGAGTGGTGAATCCTTTATTATTTACCCAATTACCTTCGAATACTAATAGCTGTACCTAATCACCACCCTAAAAGCGACCTCGGCTTGAGGTAATAAGGAATGATGTCAAAGCACAAGATTAGTATCCAAGATATCCTTGAGTATCTCAAGTCTAAGGATATTTGCACAATTGCTATGATGAGATTAATCATTGACATTCAATAGATCATCCATATGATAATCTCATAGCAGGTCATCCGATGTACTTACTACCCTTAGTAAGCATCCATATATTAACTCTAAACATCTCATGCTTATAGTTTATGAGATCCACTGCTTGATCAAATCAAGGAGTATAATATGTGCTAGTCTTTCTGGATTAATAATGTCCTGTCTTATTAATCCTATGACTAGGGATTATTTAGATACTAACATAATTGCACATGATAGGAATCTCATTATCATGATCTCATCATGATTTCCTTCATGCTATGTTTTGTATCATAGACTTCATTAATTCAATTTAAGATCAACATCAATTCACATAAAAGAATATAAAATTAATGAAAAATACCTTTTACTTTATTAAACAAAATAAAGTTTGTACAAAAGTGCCAAAGGTGATTGCCTTTAGAGCACTGCTCTAACAGAACTTGTGTTTAGATCATGTTATAAAAGTTTTGAAACACACTCTCAACATCTAACTTCTCATTACGTAAAAATAACCAAGTAATTCTAGTGTGGTCATCAATGAAAGTTATGAACCATCCTTTTCTAGTTATTATTTTTATTCTTAAAGACCCCCAAATATCACTATGGATTATAATGAAGGGTTTTGTGGCCTCGTAAGGTTATGTTAGGAAATATGTTTGATAATGTTTAGCAATTTGACAAATTTCACATTGAAATGAAGATAGTTATTTATTTGTAAAAAACTTTGGAACAAATGATTCACATAATGAAAAATTGGATGTCAAATACAATAACACAATTTTACTCCCATGAAGTATTGAAATAGAGTTGAGACTAGTTTTCTAGGATTGTCTATTTAAGTCATATCCATTTTTTAAGAAATGAAGACCTCCAACTTGTTTAGCATTGCCAATCATCTTCCTCGTGTTCAAATCCTAAAATTGACAAGCACATGAAGAAAAATTAGCTTGAAATTTTTAATCAACAGTTATTTTATTGACTAATAACAAATTGTATAACAATTTAGGAATACGAAGAACAATATGGAAAGTGAGATCAGGGAAAATAACAATTGATCATTTCTCAGCTACTATTGAGTAGAAACCATAAGCTAGTTTTACTCTTTGATTTCATATATAAGGAATATAAGAAGAAAGCAATTTAGAGGATGCAATCGTATGATCTATTACCCCACCCCAAAATTAATTATTCAAGAACTATCTGAATCGACATTGAAACAAGAGGCAAGTAGATAATTACCTTTCTAAACCAAATAACATGAAGGATTTAAATTAGAGAAATTTTAAGAGTAAAGAATTTTACATATTTTCCTTATCTATTTCTTTGTGAAAGACTGCAAGCTAGAAGATGTTTTATACCCAAATTCAATAATGATAGCTTAGGAGGTATGATTGCCTCCAAATTATTTCTTCTTCTAATTTTTTGGCTTCAAGAATTTTCCAACTTGTTTCTTATGTGTGTAAATCACATTTACAGTAACCACACTAAGGCTTTTTGTTGTTTTCCTCTCTCCCTCCACATTTATTCCTTTTGACACTAGTGAAAAAGCTCTAGGCTTTGATTTGCTATTGCCAATCATCACTCTTTACCTCATCTCCTCTCTCCTTACTTCCAAGAAAACCTCTTTGATAGAGGATAAAGGCTTTCTTCCCTGCAAGAAAAACATAAACTTTATCGTTTTCTTCCCTTTTTGGTGTCAAAAACTATCATTCAGATAGTCTCAATCATTTTTCTAACATAGTTCTAATTCCTGCCACAAGGTTACACATAGGTCTTTATAACATAGGTCTCCTTGCTTATCTTTCCACAGCTTTGTTTTTGGTTCAAATATTTGAGAAGAATTTTTAATCTCTAAATACATATCTTAAACCAAATCTTATACATATTTTTCTATTGGCAATAACATATGAGGTTTTCTGATTTTAGGTTCCATAGAGTTAATAATTTGTGAACCTTTATATTTCCATATTTAAATCATTTGAAGTTGACCTTCTTATCTCTCCAATCAAATAGTTTAGTTTTCCTCTACCATCATAACTTTATTGTTTGCAACCATTCTAGGTAATTATGTCCATTCAATATGTGATTCATTAATTAAAAGGGAATGCTTGAACCAAGAAGATCACAACTACATCATGTGTTTCCTGTTATAGCATTTCAATTAGTCACGCTCGAGCTGCTAAAATCATCATTAAAGGATAAGGAGTTTCTTCACTAGCCAATGATCACTAAATGATAGACCATTTAGGACTTAATTGAATGAAGAATAAAAATATTGTGAAAGAATTGTGGTTGTAATACCATGAAAAGTAATTCTTCCTTGATTTTTTGTGTGAATAGTATGAAGAGTAGATAGGAAAATATAACTATAGTCACCTTCTTAAATCAAAGAGAATCTATTTATTCTCTAAGAAATAACATTATAATAATTCAGCCACTAATTTATAGAATATGAATTGCTTATCCCTAAAGAATCAACTAATTATATCTAAACAATCTATTAATTATTTCATTATTTCTAGAATATCAACACAAACAAATATTCTATGTAATCTTTTCATTCTCTTTATTTCTCCATTTTTGAGATTTATTTTCACTAGAATTATTTTTATTGAAAATCCTATGATATATTGATATTGAAAAAAAATTCTAATTTTCTTTTAATATGCAGTAAAAATAATATTAAAAATTAATATGGTGGTTTAAACTTTAAACTATAAAATGTAATTTAAACCCTAATGTTCACTTCAAAATATAACCCAACATTTTGGAGCATTAAATTTAAACCCAAATGTTTATCAAATGTTCTAAACAAGCCTTATAAGTATGAAAAATATAACAGGGGTTACACTCCGTCAATTAAATGCGATGTTATGTAGGATGTGACTTTTTTTTAAAATTTTGTGCACAATAGTGGGACCCAACTAATGTTGACTTGGTTTTTGCAATTAAAATAAAAGTGGGACCAATGAATCAAAACTTATCATTTCTTGTCACCCAAAATCCCAAAGTCACTAAATCCCTTAATGTTAAAATCCATAACTCCCACTTCGTTCAAATGTTTGTAGAAATCCCACATGCTCTTTTACAAGTTTAATCATAGTAGCACGTTTTTCCCCCTCACGCACACCTTTGTTGGATTTCTAGGAAACAACATAGGGATAAAATTCCTCATGCTCTTAATCACGTTGTGTATTACGTATCCTCCCACAAATTTGGGTAAAACTTCATCTTTCTCAAATTTCATACTCATTAAAGTACTTGTTTGTAGTTTTAAGGCATCTACTTTCTTCATTGATTCTGGGAATTTATGTCGATATTTGGGAGTAGATGGAAGATTTCATAGTAGTGGTAGTGTGACATATTGTTGGATATTAGTGGGTAGGGTATAAAAACAATTATAGGAAATAATAAGAATAGGGGAAGTGAAACATTAACTAAGGAGAACCATTATAGGATTGAGTCATAGGCCGGGGATAATATTGGCCTCTCAAATATCCAAGTTTGGGTGTACTATATTGTGTTCTATTTCATTTCTCTTATTTCTATTATAGTTTATTTGAGCTATTGTATTTCAGACTCTATTATCAATGTACGCTATTCTATTATTTGAGCATGCTAAATTAGTTATTTGGTGATTAGGTCCTATCAGAGTTCAATTTAGTTTTTTAATGTATGGTCAGTACACTGATTGGTTAAAAGACAAAGATGAGGATCTGGAAAGTATGGAACAATTATGGGTCTTTGAAAATGAAGGAAGATAGTCAACACTCAAGATTATTAGGACGATATGTTGGAGAAATGTGTGCCTTTTGATTTGCTAGTTTTGGCTTTCTATATCTCTTTAATGATGTAAGCAAGCAAAATATTCTTTACTGGCCATGTAATGTTATTTAACCTGACTTGTATATGATCATCTATATCTACTCTATTACCTGCACGGTTTATATCTTGTTTTCCTTGACATCAATCTTCTAATGAATGAGATTTTTATGTATGGTTTGAATGATGTTAGGTAACCTATATTTAAGTGGATAGTATGTTCATTTAATTATCTATAGGTGCTTCTAGTCATACTTATATATAGGATTGTGTGTATGTATTTATAGCTAAAAGGGTTTAGATTTATTCACCATTTTTCTCTAATATTAAGATTCTACTTTACATTTATAATAGTGAAATGATTAGCTAGGAAATCAACATACAAGTTAGTAATTTTCTCATTGATAAATAGATTGAAGAATGTAAATTGAAGAGGAGCTATTTATAGGAGAACGAAGAGTATTAGAGAAGAAGTTGAAAGTCTCTTTTATTAAACCTTGTTGAGATTTTACCTTTACATCTATTTAGAACTTGGCTCTTTGCTTTTATAAAGAATGATTGTAATACCATGCCCTAATATAATTTTGCAGTAACCACCTAAAGCTATGGATGCAATGTCTTCAACTAAGAATACATTAAGTTCAAATTATGGTTAATGGTGTGTTATTGTGGTTTAAAAACATGTTAAGAACTTCATGGATTGATAATAACACAGGAAGGAGATTTTATGGATGCTCCAAATATCTCGTAAGTTTATTTTTCAATAAGGTAAAATTGTTTGTATATATGTTTAATTTTATCTTATTAATTATTAATTTTCTTTCAAGTTGGAAGATGTGATTTTTTTCAAGTGGTACGATCATAAGTTTAGTCAAAGGGCTATTGAAGTAATTCATAGATTAAAGAAAGAAGTAGGTATGTTAAAGAAGGAGGCTCAAAGAACCAAAATTGAATCACGTACAATTTTGGCAATTAAGCAACAAATAAAACTATTGAAAGAAGACATTATCTTGTTGACAAAAGAGAAAAATGAGTTGAAGTTTATTTTAGTGAGTTTTGTAATAGGTTTTATATGCTTATAGTAAGTGTTATAATATGGTTTGTTGTGTGCAAGTGGACTTAAATTTTAGTATTTCTTTTAAAAATTTGAATTATGATGAATGAAAAACCATCATTAGAACTAAATTGTAATAGCCTTTGTATTTATTGTTTTGTTATTCAAGAATATGCCTTAATGATGCCTAATTAATAATTGTTAAAGTCATAAAAAAATATATACAAAAGTGATTATACCATAATAAATAATTGGAGTAGTACAAAAGTAAAGAATTACACCACAAAATCTATCCATCTATATACAAAGTGATTAGATCTATCTATCCATACTCAAAGTGATTGGATCTAATAATTAAAGTTCCAACAATGTATAGACAATATTAATGCATAGTATAGGAATCAACCACATTACTTCCCTTATTTTCACTTGATTGGGAGGTTTAATCATGTATTGGTTGATTCAATAATGCTTTCATCCTCATTGCTTAATTTGTAATTCTTGGGAACTAATTCTAGGTTGTCCTTTGAACCTTAAACCTCTTAGTTCAAAAGACAATAAATATGGATCAACTTTTCCATACTTTTATTTGTTATTATGCGAAGAGCTAGCTACCTGCAAACACATATGTTGTTAGCAGTACTCATTTGTAAAGTTATCAACAATGTGTTGAATGCTTATATACTCTTAGTATTATTGTGTTAACTAATTACGACAATATGTTAAATTATATTAGAATTGAACACTTATGAAGAGACTTTGGTGATGACATAATAGATATGACATAAATATCATTGTGAGTTTGATAATCAAAGAATTTCATAAATTTCATTAGATATATGAAGCAATATATAGTAAACAAAACAAGATTTGATAATCAAAGAATATTTTATACCTGTGGAGATTGTTTAGCAGGTTGAGTTGAGTCTCCATTCTTACATTTTCTGGCATTGTGGTCAAAACTGACACATTTTCTACATTTTTGTACTTAACCCTTTTGAGTCAATTTGTTTGGATTTTTGAACTTATTCGGCTCATTTACTCTTCTCCTTTTAGTTGTTTTACTCTTCTTGACATGACTCTTTTAGGTGGTGGGTTTATTATTTCTACATCAATAGTAGACCAAAAAATTGCACCCCTAATAGGATGCAACACACGGACATACAATGCGAGAAATTTGAACTTCTTATAGCAATCATCTACAATTGCCTCTGCTCTATAATAGCCCCTATACAGAACCTACAACCAACTACATACATGGCACCCAAATTCCTATACATACACTTATGGCATACAATTCTATTCATTTATAGGGGCTGTCATCACTCATTTGTACATATACATATTGCAAAATTTCATATCCCTTAACATTATCATTTAAAAGTAGTATTACATTATTACATTTATATGGTAATCCAAAAGAGATATGTTAAGCACCTAGATTGGCCCACGAACTCATCCACATCCTTGTCCACGCCCTGTGGGCTTTCCTGGAGCTATGGTGATAGTAAATATAGCAGAGAAATATTACAAGGCAATATACTATTTTTAACAAATTTAGAAATCTGCCTTTATTCATAATTCACTAGCCTTTAACATAATAAATATTTAACTAAATAACAACTCCTACTCCTAATAGGCAGAGATAATCGGGTTTAATTAAATATCAACTCCTACTCTATCAGAAAATAACAACTCCTAACACAGTAGAACATTCCTAATAGGTAGAGATAATTGGGGACAAATTTGGGATATGTAACATAGCCCACCCCTTAAAAAACTCCTTGTCCTCAAGGAGTAGGAAAATCAGGAAATTCCTGACTGAAAGAGACCAGATGTACCCAGCTAGCTTCAGATTCAGGTTCACCCTACCAATGAATCAAAAACTCTTATTTCTTTCTATGGTCGCGTTTGTTCAAAATATCAAGAGGTTGTCTTACATTTCCCATCTCAACATACTCAGGAAAATCAAAAAATGTAACCTCTGAATCCCTAATATATTTAAGTATAGAGATATGGATGACGGGATGTACCTTACTAGAAGAAGGCAAATCCAACTTATAAGCAACCTTCCTAATCTGATCAAGCACTAGGAATGGTATATAAAATTTGGCTAGGAGTTTTTTATTGCCTATGATTTCTAATCAACAATTAATGATATGGCTGCTGCTTGACATACACCAAATCTCCTACCTCAAACTCCTCCCCCTATGTCTCTTATCATAAACTTGTTTCATTTTATTTTAAGCCTATGAAAATATTTGACAACAATCCTATCCCTTTTCATAAGAACATCCTCCACCTTTTTGCACTTTTTTACATAAGATAGAAGTGAAGGCGGCAGCCAGCCATAAACTACTTCAAATAACCTGCATCGAAGGGCAATGTAATGCCGAAGTCTTTGAGCCCTTTTTGTATTGGTTTGTACTTAGAGATACTACCATATATTGATATATACATGTTTGCATAGGAGTTCCAAAATGTATTTGAATCATTTTGGTATCTATGCCAGTGATATATGATGTTATATGCTCTACATGAACTTAGAGTTCATTAGTATGCGAAATCTTGGAGATTTTTTAGATATAAGCTTTTAAGTGTGAAAAACTGAGTCCATTGGATGGATATGACCATGGTGGTCGAATTAAATGTGTTCTAATGCCTTAAACGTGGTTAGAAATGATTTATGGATACCTAGAAAGCTTAATTGGAAAAGTTGATGTACATAAGGGTTTATTTGCAAATTGTTAAAAGCTAAGAGACTTAAATGTAATTTTTATTTCTTGGAGGACCAATACGTAATTTTATGAATTTAAAGGGCTTAATTATAATTTAAAAAGTCCTAGGACCAAAATGAAAATAAAATTTTTGGTCATTCTCAAATTTTGGGCTTAATTGCAAATTTATGAAAAGTTTGGAGGGTATAATGGTAGTTTCATATAAACTAAGGGCAAAAAGGTAAATTCACCATGTTTGGTCAAAGAAGAGTCAAATTCTAGACTCTTCTTCA
>JAOQMS010010333.1:0-15411 GCA_027563885.1 Erythroxylum longipes
TTTAAGCACAAAATCAAGAATTAGGAGTCAAAAAGTATAGTAAAGGCCATGAAAGTGTTGCCAATTTAGATAATAAAAATGGTTTAATCATTAGGGTTATAGCGGACTGTAGTGAAAAACTTTATAGTCATCATAGGGTAAATAGTCACGTCACACCCTATGAACCTATTCCAACCTATGTTCACAGCTGATCGCTCAATTTTTCACCTCACCCTTATGATTTCTAACAATTCAAAATCAAAATATAAATGAGTGACAAATTCCCTATCTCTAAGGTCACATAAACACGTACTTTCTTCCTCCAAATAAATAAGGAATGGGGCATTATAAGCTACTGCTAAATCAGGCTTACCTTTACCGGAGACTTGGCGGCACAATTCATTGGTCTATTTCTGAGCTGCCATCTTCTTTAGAGCCATTGGACAATTAAAACTTGCAAAAATAAGAAAGAGAGGGGTGAATTCATATTTTAGAAAGAGAGAGAAAAATTTTACCCAAATCCTTGTATTTTTGAATGTTTAATGCATGAGTAGAGTAAAGGCTTGTAAGACTAATGAAAATAGATGAAGAAAATACAAAGAATCTAGAGGAAGATGAAAGAGTTTAGAGAGTGGGAGGAGAGTTTTAGTAGGTTAGAGAGATAGTGTTTGAAAATTTTAAGAGTGAATGAAAGAAGAAAAGGGGGAGGGAATTTTAAAATTTCCCTTCGATGGTATTGTGGGAATACCCTCCATTCCCACGATTATGGGATTTCCCTTCAGAAACTTTCTAGAGAGATTTCCCATGGTCATGGGAATCACTCCAATTCCCACAATCGTAGGTTTTCTCTTCATAAACTTTCTAAAGAGAATTACCATAGTCGTGCGAATCACACCAATTCCCACGATCGTGGGATAAGGTAATTCTTCCACTTCTAAACCTTCTTCAAAGCCTAGCATGCATTCTCAATGATCTTACAACCTACAAACACATCAAATTAATATTATCATCAAGAATTTCGAAGAGAAAACAAGTTAAAATTCAAAAAAAAATCCAAATAAACATCAATCAAATTCAATTCAAACCTAATCATAACTGAATAAATCAAACAACAAATAGGCAAAAACAATTAAAAGGAAGTAGAATTCCATGGGTTTCCTCCCATGTAGTGCTTCTTTTAACATTGGTAGCTCGACTTTCCTTTTTGCTTGACGTGGTTCGAATAAATGGTTCAGTGCTAATGCAGGCACTAATCTCAAACTCTGCACTTGAGCTACCCTAGTATGAATTCCACCTTCCTTATGGTTTTCCTTCCTTCGCCTTCTCCTACGCGATAGTTTCTTTGTGAATGTGTTCCCAGGGTCCTCATTATCTTCCCATCCTCCTTGGGGTTCAGGTTCCTTGATATCTGTTAGGGGTAAAGGAGAACGATAATCTTTCCTTAACACCTTAAAGGTTACTTGTTCCTTTCCTACTCTCAGTTTTAGTTCACTCCCATCAACGTCAATGATCGAACGAGACGTAGCCAAGAACAGTCACCCAAGAACCATATGGGTTTTTGCATCTTCTCTAATAACCAATATGTAGAAATCTGCACGGAAAATGAATCTATCAATATGTACTTACACGTTCTTAATGATCCCTTTCGACTAGTGCACTATTCTATCTACCGTTTTCACTAATATCTTAGTGGGCTCTGGCTCTCCTTACCCCAACTTCTAACTAAAAGTGTAGGATATTATGTTGATACTATCTCTGATATATGCAAATGCCCTAGTTATGTTAACTCCATTTATCCTGCACGGATGAAAAATTCCCCTGGGTCTTCTTTCTTTTAGGCTATGTTTGGACTTCCTTCTGATATATACTCCTTCACCTCTTTCTTGAACGTTTCCTTTAACGTGAGCTTTGTTTATAGTTGATTCGTTATATCCTTAATCTGGCTTGACTTAACCTCCTTAAAGTTCTTAATTGCTCTATTTGAACTTGACTTCCTCTGATCAAAGATGGAATACGGAATCCCAAGTTGAGGCTCCTTCATCGACTCACCTGCTAGCTCACTTGGAAGGACTTCCAAATCTATTTGTCTTTCTCTCTTGTCCCTACCTTCCTTCTCTTGTCCCTGTCTTCCTTCTCATATTCACTTTCCCTTTTCTGATTCTGCATGATGGCCATGATCATTTCCTTCAGGTTGACTTCAGTGTTGCTTGGTAAACTACCTGCACTTCTAGAAGACAAAGCATTAACGAGTTGACCTACTTGAACCTCCAAATTGTGAATGGATGATGCATGGTTCTTCACTATCTGGTCAAATTTTGCTTCCATCCTCTTCTGACTTTCCTCTTGTCTAGCAAACATCCTCTTCTGATTCTCTTCTTAAGCTGCTAGTTTAGAACCTAAAACCTCCATCATCTTGTCCATCTTTCTCTCCATCGATCCGATTTGATCTTGTTGAAATCCTAGAGGTCCTTGTGGTCTCACTTGGCTACCTACATTGTTATTACTCTAAGAAAAATTTTTGTGGTTTTTTCACCCCAGATTATAGGTATTTCAGTATGGGTTATTACCTCGCTACAGCTGGCCCAGATAATTTACCTGTTCGGTACCATCAGTTCCCAATAGAAAACACTCAGCTGAGCCATGGTTGTTCTACCTGCATAGCTCACATTGCACTTACATTGCCTTAGCTGTCGAGGAAGATGCTCCTTACATATTGTTCAAATGATTCGTAAGGGTTGTGATCTGAGTCTACAAAGCAGTAATAGAGTCAATATCTTTCATACATTTTTGTTCTTTCTGCCCCTATCTACTCCTCTTGCTAGACAGCATGCAACTGTTGCTCACTAACTCTTCCAAAAGATCATGAGAAATTTCCACAGTCTTCCTCATCAATAAACCTCCAGTGGTTGCATCGATGGTTCCTCTCGTGCTCGGATTCACGCCATTGTAAAATGTCTGCAGTAGGAACTCCCTTAGAAGGTTATGGTGGGATAGCTTCTCTGTAGTTCTTTAAATCTCTCCCAAGCTTCACAGAGAGATTCTCCATCATTATACTGGAAATTTGAAATGTCCTTGATAATCCTCTTCGTCTTGGTCAATGGAAAGTACTTTACGAGGAATGCTTGGGCTGGCTGCTCCTAAGTAGTAATCTACCCATTCAGTAAGTTGTACCATGCCTTCGCCCGATCTTTCAACATGAAAGAAAACAATCTCATCTTAACTGTATCATCGGACATTCCATGTCGCAAATCTCAAAAAAATTGGCAATGTGGGCATTTAGATCCTCATTGGATAGCCTGTAGAATTGCACACTGTTCTGCAATATGTTGAGGAGTGCCAGCTTTATCTCAAAATTGTTGGATTGAACCACCGATCTCGCAACTCCTTGAGGACTAAATCCTGGCCTCATGAAGTCCATCAGTGTTCTTTCAACTCCTCCTTGCTCTCGTTCTTCAGCCATATCTCTCTGTGTAAAATTTAGATGCTTCGCTCTGCTTAACTCTCTTTCGTGTCTCTTGATATTGAGAAACTCATCTTCACTAACTTTTGTCGCTCTTCGCGTACTCCTTGTGTTTATGCAACTACAAATACATAAGGAAAAGTATCAAAAACTCTTAAATCAAAGTAATCTAAACTAAAAAAGATGTTAAACAATCAATCCCTGACAACAACGCTAAAAACTTATTGAGTTAATTTTGCAAAACAATCTACTCATTTTACGCTCAAAAACTACAAGTATACAGATCATGACTTGTAGTTAGAAAGCAGATATCGATCCTACATGGATTGATGCCCAGACACTAGTTAATTCAGATCAAACTTTGTTTAACAAACAAAATTTTTTAATGGAAATAATATGGAAAATTAAATTAAAATTGAAAGACTAACAATGAACAATAGATAATACCAAAATGCAAAAAATTGAAATTCAACCTTTTTAATGACTAGAGATCACTTTCTCCCTATTTTGTCTCCCTCCTATTTTATTAATCGAATTATGTCTCACCTAATATTTCTGATAGTAGTGTTTTGTATGATGTTTTAGGGTTTAATTTGTTATGCATTTTGTGTTAAATTGAGCGTTAAGTATGCACTTAGGGCTTAATTAGATTGGTTTTTGTGTTTTAAGTGTTTTTATAGGTTAGTTTGAATCTTTGCACATAAATTGTATATTTTTGAGGTACCTTGATGTGTGTGCTAGTGTTGTAAGGTAAACAAGGAAGAACAGTGAAGATTTAAAGAGTTTCAGGCCAAAACATACAAGTCATGGTCATGTACAATGGCCACGATCGTGCATCAAGGGCCACGACCGTGATAAAGAGCGTTAAGTTAGGCCACAATCGTGCACTTCAGGCCATGATCGTGACAGAAAGGAAAAAGTATGCAGGGCCACAATCATGCCCTGCATCGGGCTGACACGAAAACTTGATTTTTCGATGATTTTTTGAACCATTTCGACCTCGAGTTCGACTTAGAGCTGCTACCAAATAAATAGAACAATACCTAACAGCTACCAAGAGAGATTTAGAGAGTCGAGAGAGCTGTACAAACGTGAGATTCTACCAAAAATCTAAGAGAAAACCTAGTTAGAGATTAATCGATTGAGGAAGGAGATGAAGGAAGAGACGCACAAAGATATGCTTGATGCGATGTACTTCCCGGAATAGGTGGTTTCCCGCAGTCGCAACTCTAAGATTCATTCTGATAGTATTTTCTAGTTTTTATTTTGATTTCATTGATGTATGGGATTTGAGATTGATTAGAATTATTTATCGTTGAGTGTTGATTTCTCTTTCTAAACTCACCTTCAGGTTTATTTATTCTTGAGATTAATAAAATTGATTTGATTGTGTTTTATTCAATTCATTATGATTCAATTTGATTCTTCATAACTAGGTAATAAACTGAGAGTGTGAGCCAGTAAAAATCATCAATTTAGGTTAACGAGAGTTAGGTAAATCGATAGGTAGAGAATTGAATCAAATTAGTAGAGTCACGTAACAAGAGATCGAGCACAGATTCCTGGTAGGTTAATAGACATCGTTAGAACTAATTTAAGTTTTGGACAAATTATGGATCGAGAGATCACAATTTCCATAATTTGAATTAGGGATTATTAATTAGGGTTAAGAATTATAACTCGAGAGAGAGTAACTCACCTTAGGATCGTCTAGGCCCATTAAATCGAAAATTTCATAATTAGGTACATTTTTTAATTTCGAATAAATTCCCCCTTTCTGTCAATTGGTCACTTCTCGGTTGAAATTCATATTATTTGTGTGAGCTTGCTTTGGTTTGTTCTTTGGGTGCTTAATTTCTCGTATTTGATCTAAATTTATTTAAATTTCTACATTAGTTGTTAATTTAGGTTTGCGAATTTAGCTGTCGTTAAATTTTAGGACTAGTTCCCTTCCTCGTGGGATCGACACCTTAGGTACTATGCGAATGACCCGTGCGCTTGTGGAATTTACCAAGGTTATAAATAGTAAAACTTAGAGCATGTAACCTTGAACGAACAAGTTTTTGGTGCCATTGTCGGGAAAGGCAACTTAGTTCTACAGTTTAAGGCATTAGGACAACTTTTGATTTTTGTTTGTGTTTTTCGTAGTTTTACGTAGGAATCGTGCTCTTGCATAAACACAAGAGTCACGAGAGATTCGAGTCATGAAATTGAGAATTTAGATTTAGACATAACACGTTTAGAATGAACCCTTAGGAAAGCTTGATGAGAAGAAGAAGAAGAGTTCGAGAAAGCATAAATGGCCGAGGAGTTCCAAAGAAACATGGATCAAGAAGTCAACCCTGGTGGGCAATAATAGAGGACCCTCATGGATTTTATGAGGCCAGGGTTCAATCCTGCGAACCAAGGAGTGGCTAGACCGCTTGTTCAAGCGGTCTCCTTTAAAATCAAGCCAGCCCTCCTAAACATGCTTCAACAGAACGTCCAATTCTATGGACTTGCAAATGAAGACCCGAATGCCCACATCGTGACTTTTCTCGAGATCTGTGATACTTTTCAGTATCACCAGATGTCAAAAGACGCAGTGAGAATTAGGATGTTTACCTTTACACTTAGGGATAGAGTGAAGTCTTGGTATCACTCACTAAGCCCCGCCAACATTACGACATAAGACCAGCTAGTGTGTGCTTTCCTAGATAAGTACTTCCCACTAACAAAGACCACTAAAATTATTAAGGAAATTACAAATTTTCAACAAGGTGGTAGGGAGTCTATTTATGAAGCGTGGGAACATTACAAGGATCTGTAGAGGAGATGCCCACACCACAATTTACCCAAGGAGTTCCTGCTGCAGACAGTCTATAACGAAGTAACCCCACAGACTAGAGGCACCATTGATGCGGCGTCGAGAGGATCTTTAATGAGAAAGACGATCGATAAAGCAGAGGAATTAATAGAGGAGATGGCTAGCAATAGCTGCTTATGGGCTAGTGAACGTAGTAGGCAACCTACTAACTTCAGGGAGCAGAAGGGAGTTGTCGTTGTCGATTAAATTACAGAAATGCAAGCTAAGATCAACAACTCAGTAATATGACGGCGTCACCCTCAGCTACAGTAAAAGTCGCGCAATTGAAGTGCGAGCTATGTGGCCAATTTGATCATGATACAATTGACTGCTTTTTTATGAGAGAAGATAACTCAAAGCAAGTTCATTACATGAGAGCCCAATTTGGATGTGGAGGGGGTAATAATCCCTACTCCAACACATATAACCCTAAGTGGAAGAATCACCCAAACTTCTCCTAGTCTAACAACAACAATGGAGTGTAGTTCACCCTAAGGACAATCGAGTTTCCCACAGGACAAAACAAGCTCTATGGATTTGAAATTGGACAAAATTTTGGATAAGATAGGGGTAATGGAGGAAGCACATAGGAGGCTCAAGAGTAAATTTGAGCAAGTCATGAAGAATCATGCTTCATATATCCAAAATTTAGAAGCCCAAGTGGGGCTGCTTGTAGAAGCAATGTTAACTCGGAATGTTGGAACTCTTCCCTAGCAATACCGAGTTGAACCCGAAGGAGCGTATCATGGTTGTAAGCCATACTCAGGACGAGGAGCTGAAAGAGGTAGACAAAGTAGAAGGTCAAGTAGTTAAAGACGACCTTCCAAATGAGACTGTGAGTAAATCGTTGCAAGTAACTCAACGGGTATTTTCACACCAATTCTTTACTCAGAAGGAATTATATGCTAGTAGAGCAGTAGGAACATCACAAGAAATCGAGCCAAACAAAATCGAGGAAGTGACGGAACAATTACAATCTAAATTGAAATTACAAGAGTCTGTCACAGAGAAGGGGAAGGAGAAAACATTGAAAAACAACCCCAACATAGTGAAGAAGGGTGATCTAGGGGACTTTTTCATCCCCTGCAGTATCAACAAGATCATCATAAATAAGGCATTCGCAGACTTAGGCTCAAGTATAAATGCGATGCCCTACACTCTCAGTCTTAAATTGGGGTTAAGAGAGTTAGCGCCCACAAAGTTTTTGGTTAAGACGGCTGATAGGACTTCACTGAGACCGAAAGGAATCATACAAGATGTGCCAGTCAAGGACGGTAATTTTATCTTTCCCACGGATTTCTATATTTTGGATATCAATGAAGATGAGGATACCCCGATGATTCTTGGTCGACTGTTTTTAGCTACTGCACGCTCAATGATTGATGTGGATGGGGGCGAACTAACTTTATGAGTAGAGAAGAAGCAACTGACCTTCAAGGTGACTATTAGAGAGTATAAAGCTCCTTCGACTCCAGTGGATCGCAACAAACCCGAACCTTGAGGAGAATGGGAAGACATTGAGAATCTTGCAAATGCATTCCAAAAGAAGCACTCGTGAAGGCAAAAGCGAGGCAAAGAAAACTCCAAGGAAGGTAGTAGTCGCAATATGGTAGCAAATATTTAGACTTTGAGATTAATAACAATGCTACCATCAAATAAGCCATTTCAACCACCATGAGCTTTATAGGAGCGTCAAGCTACCAACATTAAAAGAAGCGCTGTATGGGAAGTAACCCATGGAAAATTTAGTTTGTTGTTTGATCTTGTTAAATTAGTTGAATTTCATAGTTACGTTCATTCTTGTTTTGGTTCAATAAAAGCAAAGAGGAATAGGATTCGGAGTCATGGGGAAGGGTACGCAAGCGTATTAAGAGAATTGAAGAAGAACTATGAATTAAGAGAAGGAAAGAATTGGAAGACGAAGGTTATAGTGTCAGGATATAGGCACTAGCCACGACCATGACCTGTTAGGTCACGATCGTGGCCTACAATTGGGAATTCCTTCACGATTGTAGCTTGCGACTATGCACAAAAAAGGGTAGGATGCAAACTTTAAGTGACAAGGTCACGGTCGTGGCCTACAATTGGGAATTCCTTCATGATTGTAGCTTACGACTATGCACAAAAAAGGGCAGGATACAAACTTTAAGTGACAACTTTACCATTTTACCCTTTTTACCACCTATTTATTCAATTCTTACTTAACTTTCACCTTCACTTTCATTTTTACTTTATCTCTTTAGAATTCCAACTTTCAAACACTCCAACATCTCTCTAGAATTTTCATCGTCCACATTCCAATTTCAACCCAATCATGCCTCGTATCAAGCAAACTGCCAGACGGGAGCCTTATGGAACACAACAAGTCACAGGATGGGGGAGATGAAACTGAGCAGCAGACTTTGGAGCTTCATTTCCTATTTATACCGAGGAGGAAGGTACTCGTTTCCGTTCCCTTCGTTTTAGGCAAATTATTGTGCCTAAATATTTTGATTTCGATACATTGGATAGGATAGAAGTGCGTGAGCGATTAGCGGGTAGAGACCTTAGCAAAGAGGATCTAATGGGGTCAATTTATTAGATTCCAATTCCCCGTTCATGAAGAGATTACCCTAGAATTTTTCACGGTCCTAACCTTTGACCCCAAGAACACTAAGGAATTATGATTTAGATTGAGGGGGTGAATGTATAAGTTAACGGTAGAGATTATGTGCGACATATGTGGATTCCCCAAATCCACCATTGTCGACCAACATGATAACTTACGTCCCTCCCAATATTGGCATGAGCTAACCAAAATTGAGCATTTTTATGCTAAAAAGGCCCACAAAAACATTATTCGGTCCCATGAACACTTGCTATTGCAAAAATTTATGTGCCAGCTGGTCTTTGACAAATCAAAGACCAATAAGTGTTTAACCAAGGAACTGGTCATACTATGGTGCATGGACCACATTATCCCAGACTGCATATCCACACATGTGCTGAATGCTCTTGCTGTAGTTTCGCAAAAATAGAACAACCATCTTGGAATGGGGCACCTGGTTTCTACCATCGCAGAGCATTTTGGTATGGTTCGTAGGGGGTTAACAGTGCATCTGCCCGAGTTCCTTGACCACCATCATCTATTTCGGGAAGAAATCATTCACTCCACCAACATGAGTTTGCGGGAAATAAATGAAAAGACACATGTGAGGACCAAGACGGGCCAAGCAAGCTTAAGCCCCGCGCCACCTAGGCAGGCATGGGAAGCATCAACGAGCAAGGAATTGGAAGAAGAGGAAGAAGAGGACCAACATTGGACAACAGTTTTGGATGTGATATCCGAAACTAACAGAACATTAAAGGAAGTGGTGCATACACAAAAACGATAGAGCTGAGAAATACGTCGACTCCATTATTATTTCAAAGCTCAGGATATTCAATTACCACCTCCCACACCATCACCACCTCCATCTCCTTAGGATCCAAATCTAACCCAAAATTTTTCTCCATTTTTATTTTGTTTTGTATGTTTATTTTTTTGTTATTTTTATTTTTATTTATATCGTTAATTTTATCTGTTCTTTGTTATTTTAATTTATGTTTGCACATTTCATTTATAAATGTGTCATGTGTGTTCCTTCTCACATTGAGGACAATTTGTTGTTCAAGTGTGGGGAGGGATTTTGTGTTTTTCTTTTGTATTAGGTTGATAATGTGAAGTGTGTGAATGTGTCAATAACTTAGATTGAGTGGATTTTTTTATTTTTGGACATGGTCTACTGGGTTGTGAACAATCATTAACTTGTGAAATTAGTGAATTAGGGGGCCTTTGGATAATTATACAGCTTAATTAGGACTTAGTGGAAATTTAGCACCCGATAGATTGTCGCATTCATTCATAATTTAAGGCCTTTTAAGTTAAGTAGCTCAACAAGTATTTTTTATGGAAATTAATAGCTAAAAGCAACAAGGTAGGCAATAAAAAAGAAGTTTAATTTAATAAATCACTATTCCGTTGACCGGGTTATGAATAGAGCTAGTAGCCAGTTAAAAACATGATGTAGCTGAGTAACCGGATCGACATGTATCACAAATGTGTGCCTTCATATAAAAAGGCTATAATGACATTTCAACCAAGTTGTTAACAATTGACTTAGTCAAGTAACTAGATCGACATTCATTACAAATGTTTGCCTCCGAGTAAAAGGCTAAGTCCTGAAAAAATGAATAAAGAATAAAGAATAAAAATTGTGTTTAAATAAAAACCTACCAGACTTGTGATAGGCTTGAAGTTTCATGGAATTATACCTAGGAACAATTACCGAGTCTGAGGGACCGAAAAATTATTAATGTATATGCACAATTGAAAAGTGTAAATAGGTTAACGTTTGGTCTTGAGTTAGTTGTATATTTAGTTCAAATCCCCCAGACACAAGTTTTGCATATTAATGATTTGACACAACTGAGTGATTTCGTTTGAGATTAAATTTAGTTCATGAAAATTAGATCCACTGTCACATTATTACATGGTGTTTTTGTTTTTTGTTAAGTGTTATGTTTTGTTTGCTTGAGGACAAGCAAAAGTTTAAGTATGGGAATGTTGATAGTAGTGTTTTGTATGATGTTTTAATTTGTTATGCATTTTGTGTTAAATTGAGTGTTAAGTATGCATTTAGGGCTTAATTAGATTAGTGTTTATGTTTAAGTGTTTTTATACGTTAGTTTGAATCTTTGCGCTTAAATTGTATATTTTTGAGGTACCTTGATGTGTGTACTAGTGTTGCAAGGTAAACAGGGAAGAACAGTGAATATTTAAAGAGTTTAGGGCTAAAAATATACAGGCCACGTTCGTGCACAGTGGCCACGATCATGACAGAAGAGGAGGAGCCAGAGGTAGCCAAGCCAAGATCATGCACTTTAGGCCACGATCATGACATAAAGGAAAAAGTGTCAGGGCCACGATCGTGCCTTGCATTGGGCTGACACAAAAACTCAATTTTTTGGTGATTTTTCAGACCATTTCGACCCTGATTTTGACCTAGAGCTGGTACCAAATAAATAAAACAATACCTAGCAGCCACTAGGAGAGATTTAGAGAGCTAAGAGAGCTGCACAAACATGAGATTCTGCCAAAAATTCGAGGGAAAACCTAGTTAGAGATCAATCGATTGAGGAAGGAGACGAAGTAAGAGAGGCATGGAGACACGCTTGACGCGACGTACTTTCCGGAATAGGTGGTTTCCTACAGTCACGACTCTGAGATCCATTCCAACAGTATTTTCTAGTTCTTATTTCGATTTCTTTGATGTATGGGATTTGAGATTGATTAGAATTATTTATCATTGAGTGTTGATTTTTCTGTCTAAACTCACCTTCAGGTTTATTTATTCTTGAGATTAATAAAATTGATTTGATTCTGTTTTATTCGATTTATTGTGATTAATTTGATTCTTTATAACTAGGCAATAAACTGAGAGGGTGAGCCGGTTAAAATCATCAATTTAGGTTAACGAGAGTTAGGTAAATCGATAGGTAGAGAATTGAATCAAACTGGTAGAGTCATGTAACGAGAGATCGAGCACAGATTCCCAGTAGGTTAATAGACAACGTTAGAACTAATTTAGGTTTTGGACAAATTGCAGATCGAGAGATCGCAATTTCCATAATTTGAATTAGGGATTATTAATTAGGGTTAAGAATTATAACTCGAGAGAGAGTAATTCACCCTAGGATCGTCTAGGCCCATTAAATTGAAATTTTCATAATTGGTACATTTTCTTTAATTTCAAATAAATTCCCTTTTCTCTCAATTGGTCGCTTCTAGGTTGAAATTCAGATTATTTGTGTGAGTTCGCTTTTGTTTGTTCTTTGGGTGCTTAATTTCTCGTATTTGATTCTAAATTGATTTAAATTTCTGCATTAGTTGTTAATTTAGGTTTGCAAACTTACCTGCCATTAGATTTTAGGACTAGTTCCCTTCCTCGTGGGATCGACACCTTAGGTACTATACGAACGACCCGTGCGCTTACAGAATTTACCGAGGTAATAAATAGCAAAACTTAAAGCGTACAACCTTGAGCGAACAATGTCCAATTGTATTAACTACCCTATCTCAAGTTGTAATTAATTGTCCCTAATCAAATTAAATGAAGTCAATTAAACGATCTTTCAACCTACCCAATCACTCCATTAATTTAACTGGTTATTAAGCTATCCTATGGGTGATCAATTGAATTAGCCGAGATCTCTCTTCTACTAATTAATTAACTTGATGATTGTAAGTCTGTAGGTTGCCAACTCTCGTTGTACAATCCTACACGAATAACCTTACTCACTCTCTCGATTTATTGCAAGATATAAATATAATCAACAATCATCAAAGACAACTTTCATTCAATTCAATAAAATAAGAGTTTAACAAAATATTTCAAAAGTAATTCCTAAAACTAAATCAGCCACTTATGGTCTTCATAACATCATTAACACTCAAATATACCATCTTACAAAGATTAGAAGAGATAAAAACAAAGAAAATTGAATTAAAAAACTCCTTCTCCTATTTGCTAAAATATGGAATTTCGATGTTGATGTGCTATTTTCCCAATTGTTGTTGATAATCCTTGAATCTTTACCTTCCTTAAGACTCAAAACTTGTATTCTTCACTCAAGGAGGCTCTTTTCTATAGAGAGTTTTCGCCCTTTTTCTTCATCTATGGAGGTTTAAAATGTTTTATAGTCCAGAAACCCTAAAGTTTAATTAACCCCGCATAGTCTCTCGGATTAAACTTCCCACGATTGTGGGAATTAGCATGATTCCCAAGATCGAGGGATTTTACAACAGAAAGTTCCCTCTTCTCTTCTCCTCTTTGGTCTTTAGCTCAATCTCCAAGTTGCTCAATCTTCATTCCTACCTAAAAATAATCAATTCTTACCCTAAATTAACATCAAAGATGAAATAACAACAATGAAGATCAAACTAGACAAAAACATACAAAATGAATCCTAAATTACAACAACAATCAACTATTATGAAAGAAACACATGTCAAATACTTAGAAAAATATAAACTAATGCACAACTATCAAAAACCTAATCTCTCCTTCATAAATGATGATGATCGTGTGATGTGTGGGAGTTAGGGTTATATGATCTTCAACTTTGGAACCAAAACAAGTAAGTAATATGTTATTGTTCTTCTTGGTTTGTTAAATGAAACATATTGATGATGGGTTAAAGCTAACATGATCATAAAATGGTGATGAAGGATATGCTGTAATGTGGATGAGAAAATAAGTATATTTAAGTCATATTTTGGTATAATGAAAGTGAAAATTTTACTTAAGAAGGATGTTTATGTGATGTTCTTGAAAAGAGATGAACTAGGATGAAAATGATGATGAAGTGTGCTAGAATATGTTAGATGGAGTGTTTTCACTGAACAGTCATCTATATTTTGGCCATATCTTAATATGTAGATATCCAAAGGGGATGATTTTTAATTTAGATTAAACTAGAAACATATGGATACAGTTTTCATGAAGGAATTGAATTTGAATTCTACCCTTAAGGGTTTTGAAATTTGGCTTGAAGTTAAGTACTGGGTGTTGTCACTGTTTGAGAACAGCCTTTAGTATTTTGGGTATAACTCGCAGAATACTGAACCAAACTACATTAACTTTATGTCATTAACATTTGTTTAGAAGAAGATGTTGCCCAAATATCTTATTTTCTATGTCATAATGGTCATACAAAACTGACCTGAAAACATGTCCTAAAACAAAGTTGAAATGCTGAAAACTTTCGAATATGACAACCCCAGATCATGGGAATGTAAAAAGGGGCTGAAATGTTTTGTTAACATAACCCATAATTGTGGGAAGCCATCCACGATCGTGGGAATAGCTATTAGGTGAATTATGCTTCTTTTAAGTGATGATTGAAACAATAAATGGTTAGGTACTTTCTTATGGTGCCTTTATGCTTGAATGAGACTTGAAATAAATCTAATTGATGAAGGACTAACTGATTAAATGTGTGAAATGTTTAGAGTAATAAATGAGTATATAACATAGTGAATGAATTTGTTGATATCAAAGTACCAAAATCTGGGAAATTTATGAGTATAATGGGAATGAAGGTGTTCATATGATTGTAGTTGTGATTCAAAATTGATGAGTAATATGTATTAAATAAAGGTGAATGAGAATTGAATATTATGTGATCATATAATGCTGGAAAAGAAATGACAAATGATTGATTTACAATATTAGAATAACCAAGTGTTCTTGAGGTGTAAACCTAAGAATAAGCTAGATACATACAAATGATGATGTTTGAATGATTAAAAGATGTGATTACGGAAACATACCCAAAATATTCAAATTGAGCATGCAGTATACGTTACACATATACATGTATATAATTGAATGTTTATGTGATTGTGCAAATTAGTAATGTGTGT
The DNA here is from genome assembly GCA_027563885.1 of Erythroxylum longipes. Classification (NCBI taxonomy): domain Eukaryota; kingdom Viridiplantae; phylum Streptophyta; class Magnoliopsida; order Malpighiales; family Erythroxylaceae; genus Erythroxylum; species Erythroxylum longipes. The sequence goes on from JAOQMS010010333.1 coordinate 14,731, forward strand.
ACAATGTGTACTGCATGAAGTTGAGACACAGGATTGAAAGTCAGCGTCGAGACATTTCTGGATCATGGAAGCTAATGCTAATCTGGCATGTACTATAAGTCGACCTAGATGGTCTCACGTTAATTAATTATTTGTTTTAATTTCTATATTGAATTATTATACTATGTGAATGTGTTGATTCTAGACATTGAATGATCGAGCTGTTTGATGCATGAAAATTATATTGAAAATGCTCATTAAAAGTGAATTTGATAGAAATAAGTGTACTCAACATTATTGTTAAATGTCGAACTTAGGTCTGAGGAAAGTGAATGTGAATATGAATGTGAAAAATTGAGCACAAGTGATCGATTGAATACATGTGATGCATTTCATTATACGAATGCATGATAAGATAAAGGCAGTTGTGACCAGAGTAGCCATAGAAAAAAAGCTTAAAGCTCAGAATGTGATCAAGAGCCAAAGGCTCACTTTGTATAATGAGCCCGGTATTCCCAACAGATACGGGACAGTTACCAATGAGCCCAATATCTACAGTAGATACGAGACAGTTACAGGCATTCGGTTACGACAACGTAATAAATGAAAATGAGTCTCATGAGCATTGCATATATAATTGAAATTTATGTTTTAAATGATTGAAATGAACTGTTTGACTATTCTGAATGTGAAATGTGAAAT
>JAOQMS010010344.1:0-11785 GCA_027563885.1 Erythroxylum longipes
GGCTGTTCAATTGTCAGCTGCTATAACAGCTAGTGCTCGGATTCATATGTACCCGTACATTTCCCGATCTAACTGTTCCTACACTGATGCTGACTCTGTAGTTTTAGGAAGTCCTCTTCCTGACGATATCATTTCTTCCAAAGAAATGGGTATATTTCTCATGCAAAGGAACTTGTTGAGAAACAGTTATGCAGTCAGCGATCATGTCAAGAAGTAGGCCAATACGTTGAAGCCACAAGGGTTTGGTTCTGATTTATAACTTCAGCAGCTTCCCTTTATTTATGTATTTTCTTGGCTTGCAGTTAGATAATGAATGCCATGGTGGAAAACTGAAGGTTCAGAGGGTGGTTTGTGAGAGGTGGTGCTTCATGAATATTCCCCAGTATTGAGTGGTTTCTTTGTCGGACTTCATAGTTTCCATCTTCGTAAATGCAGTATTGTCGTCACATTAACTAAAACTTGTTTCAGGGTAGCATTGCGTATCAATCAAAATTCCCTTTCACTATATTGTTATAAGATATTGTATCAGCATTCTCGTTGCCTTTTGCAATTTTGTTTTTCTCAATTATCGGACTAAATTGTGTGTTTAGTCATGCAAAATGGGATGGAAGCAGTGGCTGAATCGTTGGTAAGTCTTGCATGCTTGTCACAGTTGTCACCGTCGCCTGACATCGTCCCCTTCACGTAGGTAGTTGGTACTAACTCTTTATGATCCTCTTTCGCGAGAACCAACCACTATGAGTTAGTTAAAAGGCTGGCTTATTGTCTGTGTACCGCATGCACTGCAAATATCATGGATTTAACTTGCAAATGATTTGGTTTCGGTTAAAAGGCCAGATAAAGGCGGTGCAATTCCTATCCGTACTGCGAGGCTTCGTCTGAATCATTTTCTGGTGAAGTTCAACCCTAGGAGTGTTATAAGGCGCTATGATATTGATGTGAAACGAGAAATGGTTTTAAGGAGCGCTAGTGCTGAGAAAATTTCCAAGATCAAGCTTGCAATGATCAAAGATCAGTTATTTACCGATCACTCATCGAGATTTCCTTCTGTATCAACAACTATGTGCGATGGAGAGGAGAGTATTTTTAGCGCCATTTAATTGCCTATTGGGAAATTCACAATCGACTTCATAGAGAGTGATGAAACGGAATATGTAGGTATGTGTTCTAGAAAATTTAAAAAACACATTCATGTATTAGTTCCCTTTCACGGATGTGACTACATACTTGTAATTTCCCTTAATTTTACTCCTTTCCCGCCCGAAGATAAAATCTTATACATATCTGTAAATCTTTCAAATAGATATGTGTAAGTATTTTCAGGGATACGCCGGCTAAAATTTTGAATTCATAGGTCGACTATTTAAATTGGCAATTTATTCAGTTTACAGATAAAATCTGCAAATAATTAATGTTAATTTAATAAACATTGAACATGTTTTACGTTTTTATAAAGAAGCCTTCCTTTATTTAAAATCTGCTTTACAAGAATTCCATTCCATTCTAATTTCATTTCCAATTCCGTTGCCTTTCTGTTGTTTTACTTCTTCAATCATTTCCGATTCGTTGCATTCCTCTTGTTTTAATTCTTCAAAATGAGTTATGCACATAATATGTCTCAAGTTGAGAAAATTAAATATGTTATTCGGTATGTTACGAAGGAAACTTCCTTGTCACAAAATCAGGTCAAATACTTCTCTTCTTCTACTCTTTCGTATTTTTAAGTAGGAAGAAGCAATTTGATATGACTATTGCATGAAATATTTGCTTTATCTAACATTATTTTTTATTTTAAGACAGAAAAAATTTTGTATCAAGAATTGCATTGAAAGGTTCTTGAGAGCTAACGCCAACAAATGTTAGAAAAAATAATTAAGATAAAATACAATTACAGAGATCATGCAATAAAACCCAATCGTAAAGATCATGTTAAACAGGATCGTTTCATATACATATAAAACAAAAAACACATACTTGGCTTATTGTTGTAATTCCACCGATTAAAGAACGTTTTCACCAACTTTAATTGCCGAAATCTTCTTTTGTTTTTTGTACACTTGATAGACAAAGAACCAACCGAAACATATACACAGATGCATATATATCTCGTTTTGTTCTTCACATAACTACCTTTTGTAGTTATTTTTAAGAACAATGACTATTATACCCTTTATGGGTGTATATGAGTCATTATCTCCCACTCACACATGATGGGTTTAATCTCATTAAAAACAAACTCTGCAATACTCATACTTGTTCAACAACCGGTGTGACCAGCATACGACGAGAGCACATTACCATATATCTGTTAGGAGTATATGACATTTCGATTAACAAATTGATCCTAGGACTTAAGTGTCCTTGAGTAGATATTGTATGCTATACCTTAGGTCATATCTCGCATTAGCAAGTTTCTGTTATCTCATTTAATTTTGTTTTGTGTCATGACTGCATTCAAGTTCTCTACTAAAGAGATGATGGCCATCTATGAATACTTTTCATGCTAGTCAATGATCTAAAATAAATGACCTTCATCTGTTCTCAATTCTCTTTTGAATTAAATTTAATATGCTTTCCTAGAATTATTTCATAGGATCGCATCTTGCATGATCTTTTGGCAATAACCTAAAGTAGCAAACCCTAAATTCAATTCTCAAGAATGAAACAAGAGTCATAAGGGTATATTATGAGGTTCTACTCAACCTCAAGGGTCTTACACAATGTAAGATGAGATTTGTAGACTTACATTAATCCCTTGTTGTGGTCAATTGTGCACACATGGTACGAGTCATATGCTATGGTATTTACCCACTTCGTTTAACTTAAATATCTTTCATTTAAGAAATATCGTACAGATGATAGTTTAAACATACTTAATATTTAACTTGAGTTCACTTATCTACTAAAAAAAAACTTATTCAAAACTCACATCTAGCAACGTAAGATAGATATAGTGATTAACAAATCGCGTTGAACCAATTTCCTTACTGCATTTATGGTTTAAGTTTCTTGCTCTCAATTATCACCTAGATAATAAACTTTAAACACGCCTCATATCTAGTGAGCATAAACACTAGAGGTGATTTCTCGTGTGAGAGGGCCAATCTATAATCTGTCTTATATACTTATAATTCATCCCAAAATATATTTATGTAGAACACATATATATTCATGAATCAAATAATACACAATGTATAATCTTTATCATACATTATATCCAAAAGATGACATTAAAATGAGTGAACATACACATAGAAATATTTATCAGTACATTTCAACATTGACATAGTCCTAATGACTTTACACGCCCAATGTATACATTTTTTAAAATTGGCTTTGTCATTGGGTCTGCTATCATATCTCGCGTAGATATATATCTTATGTTCAGTTCTCCTCGTGCAACTATATTTTTCACATAATTATACTTGGTATTTATGTGCTTTGTCTTACAATGAAATTTGGGGTCTTTAGTATAAGCGATTGAAGCTTGACTATAACAGTTGATAGTCACAGGATTAATTTAGCTTTTAATGACTCCTAACTGCACCAAGAATCGATGAATCCACACAGCCTCTTGTACTGCAGTTGAGAATGCTATAAATTCAGCTTCCATTGTGGATAATGCAACGCAAGATTGTTTCTTCCTTTTCCATGATATTGCTCCATGGTTTAGTAAGGATACATATCCTGAGGTAGATTTTCTTTCATCTAAATCTCCTCCCCAGTCTGCATCTGTATACCCTTGTATATGTAGATCATTGCCTTGATAACATAATGCATAGTCCACAGTTCCCTTTAGGTACCTCAATATTCTCTTTACTGTTTTCCAATGTGCTTGACCTAGATTTGATTGATATATGCTCATCATCCCAACAGCGTAACAAATATCTGGTCTTGTACACATCATTGCAAACATAAGACTTCCAACTGCACTAGAGTAGGGAACATTCTTCATTTGTTCTCGTTCTTGTGGCGTTGATGGGCAATTTCTTTTACTAAGGCCTTCGTTTTTAGCAATAGGATTATCAATTAGTTTGGAATCTTGCATACAGAATTGTTCAAGAATTCTTTGAATGTACATTGCTTGTGAAAGTGATAACAATCTTTTCGAACAATCTTTTGAAATCTTGACTCTAAGAATGCATTCCGCTTCACCCATGTCTTTCATTTCAAATTCAGATGATAACCGATCTTTGATTTGCGTAAGAAACACACAGTCATTACAAGCAATCAATATAACATCCACTTATAAAGATAAAATCGCGAATTTATCTTTGGATCTGTTAACATACACATAATGGTCTTCATCGATCATTTGAAAAATCATACAAAATGATTACGTTATGAAAATAAATATACCATTGTCTTGAAGACAGCTTCAGGCCATAAATTGATTTTAATAATCGACATACTTTATTTTCTTGACCTCCCTTGATGAAACCTTGAGGTTGTTCCATATAGATTTCTTCATCTAATTCTCCATTGAGAAAAGCAATTTTTACATCCATTTGATGTAATTCAAGATCCATACTAGCTAGTATAGCTAGAATAAGACGGATTGAAGCAAACTTCACAACGGGTGAAAAAGTTTCCTCTTAATCAATTCCCTCCTATTGTGTATATCCTTTTGCTACAAGGCGTGCCTTATATCTTTTGATACTGCCATCAGCTTTTCGCTTTATTTTGAGAACCCACTTGTTCCCAATTGCTTTATGCCCTTTAGGGAGGTCAACCAAGTCCTATATTTAATTGAAGCTTAAAGAAGCCATTTCTTCTTTCATTGCTTTCATCTATTCTTCTTTAGCAGGGCCAGTAAAAGCCTCATTTACATTCCTTAGCTCTTCTTCCTCTTGCGGAACAATCATATTAATTCTTCCTTCAATCTCAAAACGACGTCGGGGAATTATCCCTCGATTACTTCGTCTTAAATGAGATTCATCATAAACAAATTCATGGTTGATCTAATTACTCCCACTCAAATCAGTCATCAAAGAGAACCTTTCTGTGGAATTGCTCCCACTTGGTTGAAGTTCCTCATCTTGATTCTTCATAACAGAATCATTTTGATTAATCGACTTATATAACAATAGGTCTTTACCTATTTCGCCTTGCTTGGGAAAATCATTCTCTAAGAATGTTACATCTCGTGATTCAAATTTAGTTACATCTCCATTACCTTGTTCACTAATGAACACATATCCTTTTGAGTGTTTTGAGTATCTAATAAAAATATTTTTTCTTCCTCTTGGGCCTAATTTTTCATGTTTGTGAGAGAGATCATGAACATAGGCTGCACACCCCTAAGTTCTGAGATTTGACACATCAGATCTCCTACTAGTCCACAACTCATATGGTGTGTTAGTAACTGATTTCGTGGGCACACGATTAAGTACATAGGTGGCTGTTAACAACGCATCACCACAAAAAGTGATTGGTAAATTTGCTTGGGTCATCATGGACCTAATCATTTCTAATAGTGTCCTATTTTTAACGACACCATTTTGTTGTGGGATTCTAGGAATTGTTAATTGCCTTTCTATTCCTTTTTCATCACATAAAGCCTTAAACTTTTCTGACAAGTATTCTTGCCCACGATCAGTTCGCAATGCTTTTATTTTCTTATCTAATTGATTCTCAACCAAGTTCATGTATTTTATGAAACAATCGAATGCTTCCGACTTATGAGAAATCAAATAAACATGACCATACCGAGTATAGTCATCTATGAAGGTTATGAAATACACTGCCCCACGTCTAGCCTTTGCATTCATTAGACCACAGATGTCAGAATGAATTAATTGCAATGGATATAAAGCTTATGTTCCCTTTCCAAATGGCTTTCTAGCCATTTTGGCAGCTAAACAATGATCACATATTGGTAGATCTACTTGACTTAGATTACCTAAAAGCCCTTCTTTATCTAATCGACTAATTAGATTTTGACCAATATGGCATAATCTAGCATGCCACAAAGTTCCATCATTGTTGGAATTACTAGATGTAAATAATGAATAACTAATATTATTATTTTCCTTAACACATCCAGTACAATAAAACCATCACATAAAAAACCATAACCATAATTAATAGATCCAAGATACAAATCCATTCCACCACTGTGGAAATTTATATTGAAACCAAGTTTAACTAACATCAACACAGATAAAAGATTTCTATGAATCTGTGGGGCAAATAATTCTTCATGTAGGATGAGGTGTCGTCCTCCATGCATGTCCAATTTACATGTGCCAATTCCTTGTACAGCAACTCTGGAATTATCACCTACATAAAGCCGTCGACTACCATGTGGGAGTTTACAAAACTTAACAAAGGCATCATGATCCTTTGCTACATGGTTGGTTGCTCGTCAGTCTGCAATCCACAAAGGATGTGGTTCAGTTAGAAAAATAGAACAAGAAACATTCACATAACAAATGTTTGTACTATAAAGTTGTACCTTTTTGGGCTCGATACAATCTCGAGCAAAGTGGCCCTTATCACAATTATAGCACTTCATATATTTCATGTTCTTCTTCTTAAAGGAATGCCCTTTCTGCATTGGTTCCATTTTGCCTTCTTGGATTCCTGAGGAGAGTGGTTGAATCTCTTATTATTCTTCCACTTGGGTCCACCATGATGCTTGCGTTTCTTGTTCTTAGCTTCATTTGAACTAGAACTAACTGCATATGCCTCAAAAGACAACTTTGAGGCTTCAAGACGCTCTTCCTCCAAGATGAGATGCCTCATAACATCTTCCATTTTCTTGATGTTCTCATTATGAGTTAGGTGCATCTTCATATGCTCCCAACTCTGAGGCAGTGAACGAATCACATATTGCACTTATTGTTCATCAGAAAACTCATGACCAACATCACATAACTCACTTACCATGTAGGATATTTGCCTCAGATGCTTTTGTGTTGTACCATCTGGACGCTTCTTATAAGTATCAAACTTAATTATAAGTGACCTCACTTTAGTCACTGAAACACCTCCAAAACGAGCAGCAAATACGGACCACATATCCTTTGCAGTTTCGAATTTACGAAACTCACGCATGATATCATTATCCATGATACTCAGCAACGTGATGCAAGCTAAAGAGTTCTTCTTTTTCCATAATTCATATGCATCACGGTCCTTTCTATGTTGGGCTGTAGTGCCCCCCTCAGGAACTTCCATGGTTAGGTTTAATCGTTCAAGAGCCTCTTGGTCCTCCAGTACATATTGGATTTTCCTACTCCAGATTTCATAATTGTCACCATTGAGTTTCTCACCCCTATTGAGTTCAGCAACAATATTCTTCGAAGCAATAGTCATTTTGAAACACTAAGTTTCTATAATAAGAAATAAATATATATGCACGTTAATGTCACATTAATCACTCATAGAGTAAATAATTCAATAACAATTGCTTATGAAATCAAAAGTCCACAATTGTGTTCAATCATAATTCATACAACAATCGAATCCTAATTACTTTACTTTAGACAAATTCCTATATAAAATTCATGTAAACATATTACATAAATATCAAGACTTTTTTCTTATAAAACAACATATTGTATTAATTGTGCTACTACCTACGAATAGTCTATAGGTAACGAACCCTACGCGGAAATGAGTTTATGAGTTTGCGTGACATAGTTCGCGATGCTCGATGTGCAATAACTCTTACTATTTCCATTGGAAGACCTAGAGGATATAAAGTCCTAATCAACTCCCTTCTACTTATCTCTTTAATAAATGCCATCACTAACAAATTATAAGTCTTCTCATTAGGCATATTATTCCAGAGCATTCGTAACAGTTTGCCTTGAGGTTAAGGTAATGTTGCAAGCAAAGTCACGTCCTTTACTTCAATATTTGTATAAGCTCGACAATCTCCAAAATATAACTCTTGCATCATGTTATTAACTGAAATAACATGTTGTGTTAGACCATCTCCAGGCATTAAAAATATATTGACAAACTGTACCTACATGCTGTTAATACGTCTCTTCTGTACCTTACATTAAAAAAGTTTAAGAGTCTATTTAATAATAGGCATTTTCCTGAAAAACAAATTTTCAGGAATTAGAAGAGTGTACAAAATAAACAAATTATTTTATCTAACACATAGCAAACTCATGGTCATACATGGAAATAATTTAATTGAAGTTGTTAAAATTTTTTTATTAACAATTTATTGAACTAATCAAATTATTCTATTAATCTTTAATCAATTAGAAACTTATTTCTAGTCTAATCATATTCACATATGAATAATTCAAATTGTATTAGAAAATTATTTCTAATTTAAATTAGAATTGAACTAATCAATTTTTTTGGTTTAATTAGATACTAATTTCTAATGAAACTCCTTTCTTATTTTAACTAAACAATTAGTTTTTGTAAATTAGAAATTTATTTCTAATTATTTATGCTATATTTAATTTAATTTATTAATATAGATAAAGGTCTCGCCCAATATCCTGGGCCCATTAGACATCAGATAAACATAACCTATTTATGAAACTTTAACAACTTTTCTACCCATCATTACAGCCTAAAAGTATCACAAACTTGATATGTTGAATCTCAAAGTCTAAAGCCTTAACTCATTATAGGTTGTCATTACACATATATCCACGCAAAAAAAAAAGAACCATTTGATAACACTTTTTGTCTTATTATACATATATATATATATATAATAATGTATCTGTTATTGGGAGCCACGAATTTTATATTTATATATTTAAGTATATAATATTAAGGACAAATAGAATGGACGAACGCAAAATCTATCCTATTTGGGCGTTTCATCTAACGGATCTTACGTGATTTTAGAAGATATTTTCTCTCGTAACCCTCTCTTTCTTTCTTCTCTTAAAGTTTCGATACATATTTTCTCTCCATCACATTTCTCTCTTTCTATGCCACCCGCTTCTTCGGTACCCTCGCCTTCCCCAGCATCTGCCGCAACACCACCTTCACCATTAACATCACCTGTACCGTCGTTTGTGATGGTTCTGGTGAAGACGTTAGCTGTAGTAGGTCGATGTTCCTCTTTTAGATAATATTTAGATTTGTGTAAAATCAAGGTTTTAAGATGAAAGATATATGTTCAAAGCTAACATGTTCTCCATTTTTGACGCAGGTCAGTGCTTGGTGACAGCGTCGTGTACCATTTAGTCTACTTTATAATATACACTCCAAGGGTTAACACCCTCTCATAGTTCTTAGAGAGAGTTGTGGTTCAATCCCGTAAGTTTCATGCGCAGGTAAGTGATATTAACGATCATAAGCACGACGAAATTGGAAGAAAGATATGTATAATGTTGTTAGATTATGTCTTGAGGATTTTACTCATGTTTCTTTAACCAAGGCATCGAGGGAAATCATAAATGCTCAGCAGAATATCAAGAAAGCTTCAAAGTTTAGATGCAGGTTTGAAATCTTTGATGCAAACTTCTTTAATGACACTGAGGTGAGTGAAACTAAATAGTGAAGATTGAGTGCCTGTGACTGCAATGAAATTCGAAGTCATCTTTTGAGCTTACCGAGGAGTAGTGTATAGGTGCAGGAGATTGCAAAGGGTGCAAAAGAATTGAATATACCTATCATAAAAGCAAAACGGAAGTTAGTTACTCAGGAGAGTGGAGGGTTGCATAACCCATCTTGTAAATGCTATTGAAAGATTTAGCTATCCCACCCTTTCTGGTGTAAAGAAGCCTAAAGATGAAGAAGATATTGCCTTTATGAGTGCAAGTGAATTTATATTGCTATAAGTTAAATCTCACACGTCTTTGTTCTCATGTAAGTTGTGAGTTTTGTTGGTTTTTTTTAATTATTCTTGAATTAGGGGAACTGATTGGGACAAAGCAAATTACTTCTCAAGAACTCACGCAGATTTTTCTTCAGAGATTGAAGAGGTAGGGTGAAAAAAGAAACTGGAAATTATAGATCCGATTTTTTCAGGTTATTGATAAAGTAATGAAGCAATCCTTGAACAATGAAAGGTTTAATCATGTTCTTGAAGCTGTGGTCACTTTTATTGATGAATTAGCCTGTGAATAAGCAAAAGAAGTTGATGAATTGCTTGCTAAAGGAGTTCATTTAGGTACTTGTCTTATCTTCCATTTTGAAAAAATAGGATCAGGTCATTTTTTGGCATGATTTGTCAAGTTATTATCTTTTAAGCCAATCATTAATCAAGTCTCATATGCTTAGATGGGATGTTATTGCTAAATGGAGCATGCTTGTTTTTTTACTCATTGAACTGTTAAGAGAGATAAGATTTCATGTCACTCTAACTTACTGGTTCATATTGTTGAGAATTGGCTTAATCTTGTATGACCTCTCCATAGGATTCTTTACGGATTGAAGGACATTATAGCAGTCCCTGGTTACAAGACAACTTAGGGTTTAAGAAGTTTTAAAAACCAAATTCTTGACATTACTCTGTGCTCAGATACATACATAAGATTTGTGTCAGAGGAAACACGAGGGGTCAGAAATCAGCATACTAGAAGCTTTAGGAGAAAAAGAAGAAGAAGAAACTAAAGTGAATTAATTAATAATTAATAACAACATGCATTAATAATAAAACACAGATGCAGATTTATTTATTAATTAGGAGATCGATTTCCAATAAGTGTTACTGATATCTTGCTATTGATAGATTTTGTCGGCTTTGCCTAAGATTTGTGGCAGTTTTTTATTCAGAACTAATAACGATATCAGCAAAATTTATTGATAGATTTTGTCAGCTTTGAATAAGATTTCTGGTAGTTTTTAATTCAGAACTAATAATAAAAGATATTGCAATATGCATAAATTTAAGATTTGGTTAAGTTTTTAATCCGCAAGTAATGATAAAAGTGAATCTAACACCTAACACTTAATAATAATTAAAAAGTTACGCAACACGAAAGTTAAAAAAATAAAATTCTAAAGAAATAATTAAAGTACAATTAATAATAATTAATTAATTAATATTAACTAAATTTACAATTAATCCATAATTAAATTATGTTATGAAAGGATTAATGACAAAATTTCTATTTATTAATTAAAGATAACGAAAAAGTCTTAGAAAACAAAAACTAATTGTGCATGGAAATAAAGTCTGTGACTAACATAAACTAACTGTGCATGGAAATAACGCCTGTGATTTAATAGTCACAGTCGTGACTACCATTTATATAAACTTAATATTATCATATAATACTTAATAATAATTAATACTTAATATTAATATATAATAATATAATAAATTTTCACAACCGTGAATAGGTATATATATTAAGATATTAACATATAAAACTTAATAATAATTAACAGGTTATCGGTAAAATTTAAATTTAATATTACTATATAAAAATTAATAACAATTAAAATTAATAATGAACGGTTATAAATAACATATAAATTTAATTTTAACATATGTTACTTAATAAAATAGTTAAGGCTCTATGTGACCTTGCATATGTGGCTTACAATTTTTTGTAGGTACTTGGTTGGGTTCAAGCAATGCCTAAATTTGCTGGTGATCTTCTGAAGTTTGTGCAGTCCTTCCTTGAGCGTACATATGAAAGATGTTGGACATCATACACAGAGGTAAGGAAGTTCTATCACAAAATATCTGCTATTATTGCTTTTATCACTAACTCTGACAAAATGTTCATTGTTTACTAAGTTCTAGTTCATTGACGTAATATTTTACTTCATCATGTTGAAACATATGGCTTTTTAAGCCACAAATTTTCTCCTTATACAATGGTCATGTCTAGGTATAAAG
>JAOQMS010010365.1:0-16681 GCA_027563885.1 Erythroxylum longipes
TTGATTAAAACCTTGGACTTAAAGAGTTCTTTAAGGTTTACCATTTGAAACTTAGTGATTCACTCCTATAAAAATTCATTTTGAACTATGATAGTCAAAGCTCATTTTCAAGAGGATATTATCATCATTTGATTATTGTTTTCATTTTATTGCTTTTCCATTCCCGAAACAAAAAAAATACTTTTCATTACATTTTCTTACAATTAGTTTATTTTTGTCCGAATTTCCAAATATTTAAACACCCTCTTCCTTGCTAATTTTGTTTGCATATCGTGACATATAGGCTAGCTTAGTTCCATTCATTAGGTTCCGATTAAGTGAAATAACCCGAGGTTGCATTCTCTACTGCAATCCTTGGAATTAAAAGATTTTGATTTGAACTCCAATGGTAACAACAAAAGGGCTCGAATAAGAGATCACAAATTTTTAGTAGAACGATGAGGAATCTCCCTATGAAGCTTAGGAGAGTTTTAAAGAATTACAGAGAAGCTACCCTACCACAACCTTCAAAGGGAGTTCCTGTTGCATATGTTTTACAATGGCGTGAATCCAAGCACGGGACAAACCATAGATGCAACTATTGGAGGTTCATTGATGAGGAAGACTATTGAAGCAGCTCATAACCTTTTGGAGAAGTTCGTGAGAAATAGTTCCATGTGATCAAGTGAGAAGAGTAGACAGGGGTAGAAGGAGTAAAAAGGTATGATTCCTATTGACTCTATTACTACTTTACAGGAACAAATTACAACCCTTACGAAGCAGTTGAACAACATGCGAGGAGCATCTTCATCTACAGCTAAGGAGTTGCAAGTATAATATGATCTGTATGGACAGAACAACTATGGCTTAGCTGAGTGTTTTCTGTTGGGAGCCGATGGTACAGAATAGGTAAATTACCAGGGCCAGCCACAGAGAGGTAATAACCCGTACTCAAATACTTATAATCCTGGGTGGAAAAACCACCTAAATTTTTTCTTGGACCACTAACAATGCAGGTGGACAAGCAAAAACGCCAAGACCTCTAAGATTTTAGCAAGATCTAATTGGATCAATGAAGAGCAAAATGGACAAGATGATGGAGGTTTTGTGGTCTAAACTGATAGCTCAAGAAAAGAATCAGAAAAGGATGTTTGTCAACTAGGAGGAAATTCAGAAGAGGATGAAAGCAAAATTTGACCAGATTGTGAAGAACCATGCATTACCCATCTATAATTTGGAGGTTCAGGTAGGTCAACTTGCCAATGCTTTGTCTTTTAAAGGTGCAGGTAGGCTACAAGCAATATCAAGGTCAACCCCAAAGAATGGATCATGGCCATCATACAGACACAGAAAAAGGAAAATGAATATGAGAAGGAAGACAGAGACAAAAGAAAAGGATAAACAGTTTTGTAAGTCCTTCCAAGTGAGCTAGTAAGTGAGCTAGTAAGTGAGCCAATCAAGGAGCCTCAACTTGGCATTCCATATCCTATCTTCGCTCATCAAAAGTCAAGCTCAAGTAGAGCAACAGGGAATTTTAAGGAGGTTGAATCAAACAAGATTAAGGATATAACGAATCAACTTCAAAAAATGCTCACGTTAAAGGAACTGGTTAAGAAAGAGGCAAAGGGGCACATAATAGGAAGAAATCCTAACATAGCACAAAAGAAAGAAGACCTAGGGGACTTTTTCATTTTGTGCAGTATCAATGGAGTCAACATACCTAGGGCATTTGCAAATTTGGGAGCTAGTATTAACATGATGTGCTGCACTTTTAGTCAGAAGTTGGGGTTAGGAGAGCCAGAGCCCACGAAGACATTAGTGAAAACGGTCGACAGAATAGTCACCAACTGAAGGGGATTATTAAGAATGTGCAAGTACAGATTGATAGATTCATCTTTCCCACAGATTTCTATATACTGGATATTGGAGAAGATGAGGAAACCATATGGTCCTTAGACAACCATTCCTGGCTACTTCTCGCTTGATCATTGAAGTTGATGGGGGTGAACTAACTCTGAGAGTAGGAAAGGAGCAATTAAACTTCAAGGTGTCAAAGAAAGACTATTGTTCTCCTTCACCCCCAACAAATATTAAGGAACTTGAACCTCAAGGAGAATGGGAAGATATTGAGGACCCTGGGAATGCGTTCAGAAAGAAACATAGGAGAAAGAGAAGGACGGAAAACCACAAAGAAGGTAGAATCCATACAAGTGTAGCTCATGTGCAAAATTTGAGATTAGTTTCTGAACTACCACCATACCATTTATTTGAACCGCTTTAAGTACAAGGAGAATGTTAAGCTACGGACAATAAAAGAAAGCGCTGCATAGTAGGCAACCCATGGAATTTTATTTTTTTATTGCTCATATTAACTTGTTTATTTGATTTATTTAGTTATGATCATGTTTGATTTAAGTTTGATTGATGTTTATTTGGATTTTGTTTGAATTTTAACTTGTTTTTCTTTTCAAATTTCTTATTGGTAATATTATTTTGATGTCTTTGTAGGTTATGGGATCATTGAGAATGCATGCAAGGCTTGGAAGAAGGTTTAGAAGTAAGGAAATTGCACCAACCCACGATCAAGGGAATTGGTAAGTTTCCCATGACTGTGGGGAAACTCTCTAGAAAGTTTCTGGAGAGCAAACCAAAGATCGTGGGAATTGATAGTTATGATTTGCATGATGTTTTAAGGTTCAATTTGTTAGGTATTTAGTGTTAATTTGAGTTCCTAGTGTGTATTTAAGTTTTAATTGTGTTACTTTATGTGTTTAAGTGTTTTTTTATATGTTAGTATGAATATTTGAGCTTAAATGTTATATTTTTGAGGTACCTACATGTTTTTGTTAGTGTTTCAGGGTAAACGGCAAAGACCGGATAAGTTTAGAAGAGTTTTGGGCCAAAAACATGGGCCACGATCGTGGCTTGGGTCATAAGCCATAATCGTGACAGAAAGCTCTGTGCCAGGCCACGATCGTGCACTTTGGGCCACGATAGGGACAGAGAGGGTTAGGCGCTGGCCATGATCGTGGCAGGCAGGGCCTCGATCGTGGCCTGCGTTGGGCTGACACAAAAACTGTAGCTTCGCAAGACTTTTCAGACTGTTTCGACCTTGAATCAACCCTAGGGCTTCTAAAGTATAAATACAACATTAAATTGGGCTAATGAGAGCTAGGTATTTTGATGGACAAAGAATTTAATCAAACCATTAATTTTGTGTAGCGAGAGATCGTGCCTAGGCTTTCAGTAGGTTTTTAGACAATTTCATAACTAATTTAGGTTTTAGGTCAATTATGAATCGAGATATCACAATTCCATAATTTGAATTAGCGATTATAAATTAGGGTTAAAGATTATAACTCAAGAGAGAGTAATCCACCCTAGGACAATCTAGACCCAGTAATTCAATAATTGCATAATTAATTACAGTCTCATTAAGGTCAGATAAAACCCCCTTTCTCTCAACTGGTAGTTCCTAGATTGATTTTCAATTGGATTATACAAACTACTATCTTGTTATATTTCTGAATTTTAATTCTCGTAATTGATTGTTTGATTGATTGATTTTCTGCATTAGTTGTTTATTTTGAGTTGTTGCAATTTAGTTCAACCTTAGATTTTATTATTAGATTAACCTTCCTCGTGGGATTGATACCTTAGGTACTATATGAATGACCCGTGCATTTACAGTATTATTGAGGTTAAAAATATTAGAACTTTTTCATAACATAACACCCCGATCAAGTTTTTGGCATTGTTACCAGGGACGCAATAGTTTAGTCCTATAGTTTAAGGTGTTTACAATAGTTTTTAATTTTTTACATTCGTTAATTTTCATTTTAGAATCGTGCTCTTGTATGAACACAAGAGTCATAAGAGGTTCGATTCGTGTAGCAAAGACGTCAGATTTAGATATTACTCGACTAGAACAAACCCTTAGGAAACCTCGACGAGAAGAAGATAAAGAGATTGGAAAATCAAAAATGGCTGAGGAATTACAATAGAATATAGACCACGAAGTAAACTAAGGCCGACAATAAAGGACCTTGATGGACTTTATGAGGCCGGTGTTCAACGCTGCGAACCAAGGAGTGGCTAGGCCGCTATTTGAGATAAAACCAACACTCCTCAATATGCTTCAGCAAAATGTGCAATTCTATGGATTGGAGAATGAGGATCCCAACGTGCACATTGTCAACCTCCTCGAGATCTATGATACCTTCTGGTATCATTAGATGTCAGAGGATGCAGTTAGAATCAGGATGTTTCCCTTTACTCTTAGAGATAGGGTGAAGGCTTGGTACAATTCGCTGAGCCTAACCAATATCACGACATGAGATTTGGATGTGGTGCCTTTTTGGATAAGTACTTCCTATTAACAAAGACCACCAAGATTATAAAGGAAATCTTCAATTTCCAATAAGGTGATGGGGAGTCAATCTACGAAGAGTGGGAGAGATATAAGGATTTGCAAAGAAAGTGCCTACACCATAACCTACCGTAGGAGTTCCTTTTACAAACCTTCTACAATGGAGTTAAACCACTGATAAAAGGCACAATAAACGTAGCATCAGGAGGATCCTTGACGCGAAAGACTATTAATGAAGCAGAGGAGCTAATTGAGGAGATGGTGAGCAACAGTTGCTTATGGACGAAAGAAGGAAGTAGGCCACCAGCTACTTTTAAAGAGCATAAGGGAATTGTTGAGGTTGATCAGATGACAGAGATGCAAGAGAAAATCAACAACCTAATGCGACAACTAAACAACATGAAGGCATCTTCCTCAGCTTAGGTGAAGGCCACATAGTTGAAGTGTGAGCTCTATAGCTAGATAGACCATGATACAGTGGAGTTTTATTTGATGAAGGAGGACAATGAGGAGCAAGTGAATTACATAGGGGCACAATATGGATGAGGAGGGGGTAATAATCTCTATTCCAACACCTACAACCCAGGGTGGAAGGACCACCCTAACTTCTCCTGGTCGAACAATAATAGAGGACAGTTCAGGCCTTAGGGATAATCGGGCTTCCAGCAAGATAAAGCAAGCTTGATGGAATCAAAATTAGATAAGATTTTCGATAAGATCGGGAGCATAGAGCTAGCACCTAGGAGGCTTCAGAGAAAATTCGAGCAAGTTACAAAGAACCATGCCTCATCCATACATAATCTAGAATTCCAAGTAGGCCAACTCGCAAAAGTAATGTCTACTCGAAATGTTGGAACTCTTCCAAGCAACACTGAGTCTAATCTGAAAGAACAGATTATGGCAATCAATAAAACCTAGGATGAGGAACCTGAGAAGGTAAAGGGAGGAGAAGATGAAGAAGAATGTCAAGCAATTAAAGAAGACTTTCTAAGTAAGCCCATGATCAAGTCATTTAAGGCAATTCGACGTGTATTTATGTTCCTTATTATGCAGCAACAGGAGTTATATGAAAAGAGGACAGCAAGGCCATTACAAGAGATTAGATCCAACAAGGTGGAGGAATTAACAGAACAACTATGGACAGAGCTCAGATTAAAGGAATCCATCAAAAAGAAGGTTCAAGACTAAGTATCAAAAAAGGACCCCAACATCGCGTAGAAGGAGGACCTAGGGGACTTTTTCATCCCCTACAGCATTAATAGGACCATCATAGATAGGGCATTCGTAGATTTAGGCATGAGTATAAACATGGGGCCCCACACTTTTAGTCTAAAGTTGGGGTTACGAGAGTTAGTACCCACTACGCCACCATTGTAACTTAGATTCGAACCACCATGAGCTTAAAGGATCGTCAAGCTACTGACGCTAAAAAAAGTGCTGCAAGGGAGGCAACCCATGGACAAGAAGTTTTTTGATTGTTTAGTTAGAACATTTGAAGTATGTAGTTAGGATTTTTTTTGTTATAAATAAAATCAAGAAGGAATAGAATTTTGAAATAAAGTGGATGGACTGAGAAAACAAGTAAAGAAAGGTGAAAAGGGGATACAAAAGAATTAAGAACTGAAATCGAAAAGATAGGAAAAGAACAAAGAAGGAAAAAATCAAGGAGAGTGGAAAAGGCCTCGATCGTGGCCTGTGACTATACAGAACAAATCTAGGCCACGATCGTGGTCTGCGACTGTGCAAAAATGACAAGGACGCAGTTTAACAAATTTTTTAACATTTTACCCTTGTAACCACTTATATATTCAATTCTAGCTTCCTTTTTACATTCACTTTCATTTTAAACTTATCTATCTAGACTTCAAGCTTACAAACACTCTCCCATCTCTCTAAAAAATTTTCAACTCCCAAATTCTACCCAATCATGCCACGCATGAAACAATCAGCTCGACGGGAGCCATATGGACGAAAACAAGTTGTAGGATGTGGATGAAGAAACTGCATAGTAGACTTTGACGCACCCTTCCCAATCTACACAGAGGAGGAAGGTACTTGTTTCCGATCCCGTCGTGCTAGACAATTTGTAGTTCTTAAGAACTTTGATTTTGACACACACAATAGGCTAGAGTAACGTGAGTGAGTAGTAAACCTAGCTGAGAGGATACAGTAGGCCTAATTCATACGATTTCAATTTCCTATTTATTAGGAGCTTACACGGGAATTTTTCACTTCCCTGACCTACGACCCTAGGAATCCAAAAGAATTGTAGTTTAGATTGGGAGGACAAGTTTATGAACTAAACGTAGAAATTCATATGCGAGATGTGTGGATTCCCCAAATCCTCCATCATCGATCATCATAAGTATTTTCATCCTTCTCAATAATGGAATGAGCTTACTGGAATTGAGCAATTTCATGCTAAGAATGCTTATAACAACATTATAAGGTCCCACAAACACTTGTTACTGCACAAATTTATGTGTCAGCTAGTTCTCAATAAAACCGAAACCAACAGGTGTTCCACAAAGGAAATTTTTATGTTGTCGACCATGGACTACAGGATTCTAATCTGCGCATCCACACATATGCTGAATGCCATTGTTATTACTTTGTGCAAGAGAAGCAATAATCTAGGAATGGGTTATATAGTGTCTACCATTACAGAATATTTTCGCGTGGAACGGAGGGGATTAACTGTTCATCTCCCAAAATTCTTAAACCATCATCACTTATGGTGGGATGAAATCCTTAAGTCCCATAATATGGAACTTAGGGATATCAGCTAGAAGACATATGTCAGAATCAAAGCAGGTCAGGCGAGTTCAAGCTTATCCCCACTTCGGTAAGCAAAAGAGGACTCTACTAGTGAAGAGTCCGAGGAAATGGAAGAAGAGCATGGTTGGAAGGAGGTTTTGGATGCAATCTCTGAAACTAACAAGGCACTCGTGGAGAGCACCAAAATGGTGAAGGAGATGGTTGGGACATGAAGAAGCCAAAGCTAAGATATCTGTTGGATCCACCGATATTTCGAGGTTCAGGGCGTTCAATTGCCGCCTCTAATAACATCCCCACCTCAATCTCTATAGGATTTGTGTCTAACCCATTTATTTTTCCTTTTTTCAAATTAGCCTTCAGTTCTAATTTTTATGTTATTTTATTTTATTTTCTGTCTACTTTAATTTCTATTTTTTCTTGTCTTTTCTACCCTTGTGTGTTTCCTTCACACATTAAGGACAATATGTTGTTCAAGTGTTAGGAGGGTTATGTGTTTTGCTTTTGAATGTGATTTTGCATATTGTATAATAGTTATTACGTTGTATTTTATGAACTGTATGAATGTCAATGGCTTAGATGGAGTGAAATTTATTTAATTTTGAACATAGTCTATTAGGTTGTAAATAATCATTAGCTCGCAAAATTAGTAAATTAGGAGTCTTTGGATAAATATACAACTTAATTAGGATTTAGTGTAAATTTAGCACCCTATAGGTTGTCACATTCATTCATAATTTGAGGCCTTTTAACTTAAGTAGCTTAACTAGTATTTTTCATGGAAATGAGTAGCTTAAACAACAAGGTAGGTAATAAATGAAAAAAGGTATTTTTTGTTAAATAAATCACTATTCCACTGGCCTTCAGGTTATGAATAGAGCTAGTAGCAAGTTGAAAACATGATATAGCTGAATAACCGGATCGACACACATCACAAATGTGTGCCTTCACGTCAAAAAGCTATAATGACGTTTCAAGCAAACGGTTTAATAAAAATGTGACTTAGTTAAGTAACCGGATCGACATTCATTACCAATGTTTGCCTCCACGTAAAAAGACTAAGCTTATGTTTAAGAATAAAATGAAAAAAGAAAAAAATGTGTATATATAACCAAAAAAATTCCTTAATAAAACCTACTAGACTTGTAATAGGCTTGACTTTTCATGAAAATATACTTCGGAATAGTTACAGAGTCTGAAGGACCAAAGAATTATTAATGTGTGTGTGCAATTGAAAAGGGTAATTAAATTAACACTTAGATCTCGATTAAATTTTATATTTAGTTCAAAGCCCCTAGATATAGATTTTGCATGTTAATGATTAAATATAACTTGTATGATTGTGTTTAAGATTAAATTTATTTAATGAGGTCGAATCCATTGCCTCGTTATTGCATTATGTGTTGTGAGATTGTTGTTTTGTTTTCTTGAGGAAAAGCAAACGTTTAAGTGTGAGGATGTTGATAGTTATGATTTACATGATATTTTAGGGTTCAATTTGTTAGGTATTTAGTGTTAATTTGAGTGTTTAATGTGTATTTATGTTTTAATTGTGTTAGTTTGTGTGTTTAAGTGTTTGTTATAGGTTAGAATGAATCTATGAGCTTATATGTTATATTTTTTAGATACCTTGATGTGTTTGTTAGTGTTTCAGGGTAAAAGGTGAAGAACAGAGAAGTATCGAAGAGTTTCGGGCTAAAAACATGGGCCATGATTGTGGCACAATAGGCCACAATTATGACATAAAGAGACGAGCTGATAGGACCCAAGCCACAATCGTGCACCTGGGCTATGATCGTGACAGAGTGCTCTGTGCCAGGCCACGATCATGCACTTTAGTCCATGATCGTGACAGAGAGGGTTAGGCACTGGCCACGATTGTGGTAGGTAGGGTCACGATTATGGCCTACGTCGGGCTAACAAAAAAACTCGAGTTTTTAAAGATTTTTCAGACCATTTCAACCCCGAATCAACCCTAGGGATTCTAAAGTATAAATACAACATTAAGGGACAGATAAAGTAGCCTGGGAAGAGCCTTTTGCATCAGCTGAATTTTGAAACCCTGGTGAGTTTATTGAGAGATTGAGGAAGGAGACGAAGGAAGGGAGACGCGGAGAAGAAGCTTGACGTGAAGTACTTCCTGGAACAAGAGGTTTTCTACTATTGTTGCCTCCGTTATTCCATTCTCGACGTATTTTTCTATTATTTCAATTTTATTGATGTATAAAGTTGAGATAGTTGTTGAGAATAGGTTGTGTTAAATGTTAAGTTTTTGTCTATACTCAACTTTGGGATTTTTGTCTTTGATATTAATGAAATTCGATTTATTGTGTTTTTATTGAATTATTTGCAATTCAATTTCTATTTTTAATAATTCGATAACAAACTAAGAAGGTGAACCAAGTGAATATCATCAAATTGGGCTAATGAACGTTAGATAATTTGATAGATAAAAAATTGAATCAAACCATTAATTCTGTTTAGCGAGAGATCGTGCATAGGTTTTTAGTTGTTTTTAGACAATTTCAAAACTAATTTAGGTTTTGGATCAATTATGAATCAAGAGATCACAATTCCACAATTTGAATTAGGGATTATAAATTAGGGTCAAAGATTATAACTCAAGAGAGAGTAATCCACCCTAAGACCCTCTAGACCCAGTAATTCGATAATTGCATAATTAATTAGAATTTCATTAAGGTCAGATAAAACCCCTTTCTCTCAATTGGTAGTTCCTAGGTTGATTTTTGATTAGGTTATGAAACTGTTATCCTGTTATATTTCTAAAATTAATTCACGTAATTGATTGTTTGATTTATTGATTTATTGATTTTCTGTATTAGTTGTCTATTTTGAATTGTTGCGATTTAGTTCAGCCTTAGATTTTAGGATTAGATTGACCCTTCTTGTACGGATGATACCTTAGGTACTATGCGAATGACCTATGAGCTTGCGGTATTATCGAAGTTAAAAATAATAAAGCTTATTCATAGTGTAACACCCCGATCAGGAATTGGTGTGATTCCCACAACCGTGGGAATTCTCTCTAGAAAGTTTTTGGAGAGAAAACCCACGATCGTGGGAATTAGGGGTATTACCACGATTATGGGAATCCCATCCGAGGGAAATTTTAAAATTCCCTCCCCTCTTCTTCTTTCATTCATTCTTCAAATTTTCACTTCTTCTCTCTCTAAACCTACGAAACCTACTCTCCCATTTTCTAAAATCGTTCATCTTACACTAGATTCTTGGTATCTTCATCTTTTCCATCAATCTTACAATCCTTTGTTCTTATTATACATTAATCATTCAAAAATACAAAGATTTAGGTAAGATTTTTTCTCTCTCTCTCTAAAAAATGAGCTCACCCCTCTCTTACTTATTTTTGCAGATTTTCATCTTCCAATGGCTCCAAAGAAGATGGCGACTTCAAAACCGACTGACAATTGCTCCTTCAAGTCTCCGGTGAAGGTAACCCGATTTGGCGGCAATTTTTTGTGCCCCATTCCCCATTTATTCGGAGGATGAAGGCATGCGTTTTCAAGACCTTAGAGATAGGGAATTAATCACTCCTCGATACTTTGATTTTGAATTATTAGAAACCATAGGAGTGAGGCAAAATGTTGAGCGATTAGCTGCAAATATAGGTTGGAATAGATTCATTTGTTGTGATTTTCCTATTTACCCTATAATGACCATAGAGTTTTTCACTATAGTACGCTATAACCCTAAAATGAACGTATTCTGGTTTAGGTTAGCTGGCGATGTTCATAAACTTGATTATCATGCATTCATGCAATTTTTGATTTATCAAACACAAAAATTTCAGACGATCACGATGACTTTGATGTGGATAGTTACTGGAAAACTCTAACGAGTGAAGCAAATTTTGACTCTCGAAATTAACCAAACACTTTAATCCGAAGCGCCGAGGATTTACTTTTGCATAAATTTATGTGCTTAATGGTTTTTAATAAAACTGAAAGTAGCAAATGCTCGTCCAAAGAACTTTTCTTTCTTTGGTGCATGGATCAAAAAATAAAAATCAGTACTCCTTATCAGATTTTTCGATCAATAGTGAGTGTTGTGAATAAGAAGAGCTCTTATTTTGGCATGTCTCATATTGTTACTGCTTTCCCTTTGTTTTATAACTTTAATGTGGATATGTTTGACATATCTTATTTAAGGCGCTCTGAAATTTTAGAGCGCCATTCTATAGAACTCTGAAATCCTTATATGTGCACTGCAGTGAAGAATAAGAAGGGCAAGGATATAGCCGCTTTCAGACCCTCATCCTAAGCGGTCCTAGAGCGAAAAGAAGAAGCATTAGAAGAGGAATCAATTGCACCAGCAGAGGTCAATAGATTTCAACAATCCTCAACCAGATGGCCTCCAATCTTCAGCACATGACATCGTAAATTAACGAGCTCAGTACCCAGATGAGTCAATTCCATAAGGAGCAGCGGTACTTGAAGAAGAAATTCATCAAGTTCTTTCAAAGGAATAATTTTGAAGCTTCTTCGCCAACTCTATCACCACCACAATCTCCATTAGCCATTCTTACCCTAAACTTTTAAATTGTGTCAATTCTTTTGTTTGGTTTCATGTCTTTTGTTTGGTTTTATGTATTTTTTTTTGGTTTTATGTCTTTTGTTTGGTTTGCTATCTTTTGTTTGGTTTGTTGTCATTTTTGTTTGGTTTGATGTCATTTTCTTTATTTTGTGGTTGTCTTGTCACATTCAGGACAATGTGTTCTTTAGGTATGGGGAGGTGACACTTGCGTTGTAAACTGCATCGTGTTAATCACTGTTTGCACTATGTTAAATAGGATGCATGTTCAGGCATATCATGTTGTTTTGTGTTAAGCAATGGAATTGCACTTGAATCATTTGGACTTACTTTGCCATGAGATTCTGTCATGCTAGTTGGAATTAGATTGAATGCATGCTTGAACTTGGATTACGCTACTTGAGTAGAAAGTGAACCATATTAAGTGATGAAAAGTAGTTGATTACATAATTTTACTCACAATTTGACATTTGAGCAATGAGGTAGTGTGGAGATGTATAATGAATGTTCATTTGAGCCAATGTGAGGATTGAGCCTATATGACTCCATCTATAGTCATTCTATTTCTTTATTGTGTGATGCTTCCTTAGGTTATTACCCTTAGAACTTGCTTTGAGTTGGTTTGACTCTACTGGATGCATGTTTAATAAAGATGATTAAGGTCTTTTTTGTGTTAACCCTTAGCTTAAATGACTTACCCTTTAATTATCCCTTGCTACCCCCATTAAGCCTTAAACATTTTGTTTCTTGAAAATACCTAAAAATTTTAAAACACAAGACCCCCATTAACCCACCTAGTCACAACCTTAGTTGAGTATTAAGTAAGGCATTAGTGGGATTGTTGTGAAAAAATTTGCCGAAATAAGTTAAGGATACTTCTGCCTGTGGATAACATGGCATTTGGTTGCTATTTTATTCATAGTTTCTTCCATGTATTAAGAAAAAGAAAAAATGTTAAAAAAAGAAAAGAAAAGAAAAAGGAAGAACATTTAAGTAGCATCAATAAGTGCAGAGTATTAGCATAATTACATTTGTATGTCTCAGAGTTATGTTTTGTTATCTCTTTTACCCGCTTTTTACTTTACGAATACTTGTGTTAAACCCTTTACCCTCTTTACCCACCTTAACCCTTACCACATTACAACCCTAAGCAAGTCCTTTTGATCTATTTATGCATGCAATTATTGTAGAGGAGAATTGGTGTATTAGTAAGCTTATGCTAGTGTAGTCTCCTATAGGAAGATTGAGAAAAACACTAACCATCAAACACTTGAGAGAATTAGTGAAACCGTGAGGAAGATTCATTTTGCATCTATACTTATGTTTAAGTGATGGTGCCATATGTTGAGTTTGCTTATGTACACTAATGAAAAGTAGTCATGATATACGTAGTAACTTGATATTTGAGTTCGCTAAAATTTGAGGGATAGTATGCTTTGATCTTTAAGTGTGGGGAAGTTGATAGCTGTGCATTAGTCTATGTTTTTTGAAGTATTTAGCATATTTTTCTTGCATAATAGTTTATTATTGTTGTATTTTAGGATTCATTTTATATGTTTTCATTTAGTTTAGTCTTCAATGTTGTTTTTTAATGTTTGATGTCAATTTAAGGTAAGAAGTGATCATTTTTATGTAGGAATGAAGAATGAGCATTTTGGAGATTGAGCTAGAGACCAAAGAGGAGAAGAGAAGAGGAAGCATTCTATTGTAAAATCGCACGATCGTGGGATGTTTTATCCAAGAACATATGCAGGGTTTAATAAAATATTAGGTTTTCTGGACTATATAAGATATAAAACCCCGTCGATGAAAGAGGATGAAAACCCTCTATGTAGAAGAGCCTTATTAAGTAAAAAGTCCAAGTTTTGAGTCTTTATGAAGGTAGAGATTCAAGGATCATCAATCATAATTGGGAAAATAGCACATCAACACTAGAATTTCTAGATTTTGGCAAAGAAGAGAAGGAGTTTTCTTTATTCAATTTTCTGTCATTATTATCTCTTCTAGTCATTGTAAAATGGAATATCTGAATGTTAGTGATATTAAAGAGACCATGAGTGGCTGATTTGTTTTTAGGGATTACTTTTGAACTATCTTGTTAAACTCCTATTTTATTGATTTGAATGAAAGATGTCCTTGATGAATGTTGATTATATTTATATCTTGCAATAAATCGAGAGATTGAGTCAGGTAATTTGTGTAGGATTATGCAACGAGAGTTGGAAACCTATAGACTTACATTCATCACATTAATTGATTAGTTGAAAGAGAGATCTTGTCTAATTTAATTGATCACCTATAGGATAGCTTAATAACTATTTAAATTGGTGTAGTGATTTGGTAGATTAAGAGATTGCTTGACCAAATTTATTTAATTTGATTAGGGACAATTAATTACACCTTGAGAGAGGGTAGTTAATATAATTAGACATATTAAGTGAGACACAATTTGATTAATAAAATAGGAGGGAGACAAGTTAGGGAGAAAGTGATCTCTAGTTGTTTAAACCTTGACTTCGAATTTTTTGCATTTTGGTATTATTAATTGTTCATCATTAGTCATTTATTTTTAATTTAATTTTTTAGATTATTGTCATTAAACAATTTTGGTTCTTAAACAAAGTTTGATCTGAATTAAATGGTACCTAAGCATCAATCCTTGTAGGATCGATATCTACTTTTTAACTACAAGTCACGACCTGTATACTTGAGGTTTTTGAGCATAAAACTAGTAAATTGTTTTGCAAAATTCATTAATAGTACCACCTTCTTTAATATGTTTGCACCATTCTTTTCTATATGAATCTTCTCTAATTTTGTTAATTGCTCTTTAATGATGGATTGCAACCAATGATACCTAAAATAAATATGATTAGTGCAAGAATGATACATGGAATTCTTACTCAAATACATAACACTTTGATTGTCATAGAAAACCTTGAACACTTCTTATTCCACTTCTAATTTTTAGAGAAATCGCTTCAATTAAAACATCTCCTTACATAATTCTATGAATGCAACATATTAAGCCTCAGTAGTAGACAAAGCTACACACTTATGTAACTTAGATTGCCAAGAAATAGTTTCCCCAACAAATTTGAACAAGTAACCTGAGGTTGACTTTTAGTTATCAAGATCACTAGCCATTTGTGCATCAATATACCCTTATAGAATTGATTCACCACCTCTAAAACACAAACATGAACATAATCTGAGATTGTTCTATCAATACTTGAAGATCCATTTCACTACTTCCTAATGTACCTTTTCTGGATAGGATAAAAATGACTCACCAACCCAATTACACAATTTTTGGTCTAGTTCATGCCATAGAATACATCAAGGAGCCAACAGAGGAATATGGAACTTAATACATACCATCTTTCTCTTTTTTGTTTGTAGGACAAGATTAATTAATAAACTTGAAATGAGTTGTTAATGGCATAATGACAATATTAGCATGATTCATATTGAACCTTTAAAGCATTCATTCAATATACTTTTCATATGATAATAAAAATTTTCAAAACTTGCTATCATGAATGATCTCCATACCAAATTGCCATGTAAGATGGTAGTTTTCACATCAGGTTGTCCAAGTTCTAGACCTATACTCGCAACTAGACCCAAAATAGTGCGTATTGACACCATCTTGACCACTAGTGAGAAAATCTCATTAAGATCAATATTCTTTTTCTTATTGTACCCCATTACCTACAGTCTCTCCTTATGCATCACCAGTTTGTCACCATCTTTCATGATCTTAAATACTTATCTATTTTTCAATACCTTCTTTTTTTAAGAAGCATTACCAACTCATAGATCTGATTTTTCTTTAATGAATATATCTCCTCTTACATTGCTTTGAGCTAAGAGGCTTTATTTTTAAGTGACTAAACTTGTTGAAATTCTCCGGCCCCTGCTTAAGGGTGACTAGGAGATATTCTCAACTTGGATATCTATTTGAAGGCTTCTTCACTTTAGTTAAACTTTGACGTTGAACATCTTTCAATACTTCAATAGGTTGCTCCCCTTACTTGTGATGCTCACAGGCCTCTTTTACATCATCCAGTTGAAGTGGCTTATATAGCTCATCTCCATCATTTTACACCTGATCATTAACATCCATCAATTCATGTCCTTCGCCTTCTTCACTTATAGGTTGATCAACTATAAGTGTAGAATCTACAGTACCATATGATAAACTGTTGGTAGTAGTCTTGTCTTTTTTTATGAGATCTGTACCTGTCTCATACTTGTAGAATACTATGTTCTTACCTTAAATAAATTTATTCTTTTTCAGGTTATAAGGCCTCTAGCCAAGCTCCTTGTCTCTATATGCAATAAATATACAAGAAATAGTCTTTGAATCCAACTTTGGTATCTATTTTTTTGGCACATGCTTGAAAGCTTTGCAACTAAACACTCTCAAATGGGTATATGTTGGATCCTTCCCTTTCCATACTCTCTTGAGGAATACCAAGATTTGAAGGCACTAAAGGTGACTATATTTGCTTATTTTTTATGCATTTAATCCATTACACGTAGCTGTTAACACAGACGAAGTATATGAATAGTAACACAGACGATACACTTCAACTCAAATAACTTCTTAACTCTCTCTTATAATCCTTGGCCCATGATCTATCCTCTGTGGTTGACTTTTATCTTCTGGATTGACCACTTATCTTCTGTGGTCTATCCTCTATGTTTGAACTTTATCTTCTGGGTTGACCACTTATCCTCTGTGGTCTATCCTCTATGTTCTATCTTTTATGTGATGACGTGTCCTCTGTTTTCTAACGTCATCACAGACGGTACTTCTATACTCTACCCATCCTTTCCTCTATGTTCTGACGTCAGCACAGAGGATACTTATACTCTTCAATCCTCCTTGCCTGTGTATTCTGACGTCATCACAGAGGATACTTATACTCTTCAATCCTCCTTGCCTTTGTGTTCTGACGTCAGCACAGAGGATACTTATAC
>JAOQMS010010376.1:0-16680 GCA_027563885.1 Erythroxylum longipes
GAGGAAAGGATGGGTAGAGTATAGAAGTATCGTCTGTGATGACGTCAGAACACAGAGGACACGTCATCACATAGAAGGTAGAACATGGAGGATAGACCATAGACGATAAGTGGTCAACCCAGAAGATAAAAGTCAATCATAGAGGATAGATTATGGGCCAAGGATGATAAGAGAGAGTTAAGAAGTTATTTAAGTTAAAGTGTATCATCTATGTTACTGTTCACAGACTTCGTCTGTGCTACACAAGACTTCTTCTGTGTTACTGTTCACAGACTTCGTCTGTGCTACTGTTCACAGAACTCGTCTGTATTACACCAGACTTCGTTTGTGCTACTGTTCACAGACTTCGTATGTGATACTGTTCACAAAGTATCGTCTGTGTTCCACAAGACTTCGTCTTTTTTACTGTTCACAAACTTCCTCTGCGCTACTGTTCACAGGTTATCCTCTGTATCACTGTTCACGCTATCGTCTGGGTTACTGTTCATGGTTATCTTCTTCCCTATTTTCGACCCTTCAGAAGATAAATTTGGCCTTCGAGGTCTACATGAAAGTTGTAGCTTTTGAGGTCCTTTTTCAATCTATTCAAAGAAACCTTAGTTTGGATACCTATAGGACAAGTTATACTAATAGCCCCGAAGCAGGTATATATGTAAAAGGGTAGACTCACCAACTCTAATCTTTGACGAATTCAGGTTGAAAGGGATAAATGGACAAGTCGACTACCATCGTAGAAATGGATTGTTCTAAGAGCTGAGCTGAGCCTAGATAAGGGGAGTTTGGAGAAGAGAATCCGATAATGGTCAAGGTGTTCTCTTTGGGAGATAAACTCATGTATTAAGATATTCTGCATGCGAGTTGGACTTCGGAAACGGGATCCGACAGGAATGTCCTCAGGGAGTTCCGGTATTTACCCTATGGTAACAGGACGCTACATTGGGTGGTATCAGAGCATAGTTTGGCATTCATAGGGACATATAGGAATTTTAAGCATGAAATATTGTGAGAAAAGCGGATAATGATTGAAGTTATTATTTATTATAGGTCATCTGCCATAGGTGATCAAGTGGGGCAATCAGCTGACGTAAGATCTATAGGAACCAGTAGAGAGTCTTCAGTACCTAGACCTAAGGAAATACCTCCTAGAGTTCCCGAGAGAAAGGAGAGGAGGTATGATAGGATGCGAAAGCAGGGGGCTGTAGACTTCTACGAAAGTACAGACCCTGCGGAGGCTGAGGGATGGCTAGAGAGGGCGAAGAGAGTTTTCAATCAAATGGACTGGCAGCCAAATGCGAAGTTCGACTATGAAGTGTCTTTACTACAAGGCCCAGCTTACCAGTGGTGGAAGACTGTTCTAGGCAGTACCACCAGGCCTTGCAACCTGAACTGGGAAGACTTCCTGAGGGTCTTTAAGGAGAACTACATGACCAAGATCTACTTGGTTAGGAAGATGAAAGAGTTTCTAGATTTGAAGCAGGGTAGGATGTTAGTGGCAGAATATGAGATCCGGTTCAATGAGTTGATGGAATATGCTAATGCTTTGATTCCTACCGAACAAGATAAGTGTAGAAGATTTGAAGATGGGCTGAACATGGAGATCAGGACAAGACTAGCAATCTCCAACCCGAGTAGTTTCACTGAGTTGACAGCTGCTTCGATCATAATTGAGTAGCTATTGAGAGAGGGACAAGCAGAGTCTAGCAAGGGTCCAGATTGAAGATGTCCAGTGAGATTCAAAGTGGTTTTGGAAAAAGATTCAGTAAGCACCAGAACTGAACTTTCAGACCACCGTCTGGATCAAGGCAGTTGGGATTCAGACAGAGTAGTGGTTTTGTACAGTCTAACAATGGAAGAGGCACATCGCAAAATCAGTTACCCCCTTGTGAACACTGTGGGAAGAGGTACGGTGGTGAGTGCTAAAGATTGCCTGGAGCTTACCTTAGATGCGGCTCTTTTGACCACTAGATTAGAGATTGTCCTGCTACTATGGGAACTTAGTCTGGTATAAGTGGGAGATCTGAGAGTGAAGCTAAAATCCAGCAGAGCCGAGGTGGTGGGTCCGGACAGAGTAGTTGTGGCAGAAGCAAAGTGAAATCTGGGAGTCCTTCTGTTAGGACTGAGGTGCAGAGTAGCCAACCGCAGTCCCAAGCCCGAGTGTATGCTATAACTAGGCAAGAGGCTCAAGAACCTCTAGATGTCATTACGAGGGCGCTACTTATTTATAATCATGAAGCATTTGCATTACTAGATCCAGGATCTACGCATTCCTTTATCGCACCGCATCTGGCACCTAGGCTGCATTGTGATAGAGGGTTATTACAATATAGATTAAAGGTGAGAACACTGATAGGTAGTATTATAGTTACAAGAGAAGTCTACAGGAAATGTTTGATTCAAATTGATCAAGCAGAATTGGAGGCAAACTTGATTTTACTACATCTGAGAGAGATAGATATTATCCTAGGCATGGGTTGGCTCTTTGCTCATAGGACTATCATGAAGTGTTAAACTAAGGGGGTGGTATTAGAATCTCCTAATCAACTGAAAGCCATTTTTATAGGAATTAGTCAAGCAGTGCCATCCAGGTTGATATCATTTACGAGTGCATTGAGGATGATGCAAAGAGGATGTGAGGCTTATCTGGACCACGTCATTGATATTCGAGTTGAGCAAAATGTGCAAGACATTCCCATGGTTAGGGAATTCCTGGATGTATTTCCTGCCAAGCTATCTAGCTTACCTCTAGATCAGGAAATGGATTTTATGATTGACTTAGTACCGGGTACTGCTCCTATATCCATTCCTCCATATAGGATGGCACCTAAGGAACTAAAGGAGTTGAAGGCTCAGCTATAGGAGTTGCTGGAAAAGGGTTTCATTAGGCCTAATGTTTCACCTTGGGGAGCTCGAGTTTTGTTTGTAAAGAAGAAAGATGGGACTTTGAAGTTATGAATCGATTATAGGCAACTGAATCAGGTGACAGTGAAGAATAAGTACCCGTTGCCTAGAATTGATGATTTGCTTGATCAGTTGCAGGGAGCTCAGGTATTCACTAAGTTGGATTTGAGATCGGGGTACTATTAGTTGAAGATAGCTGAGGCTGATGTACCTAAAAGGGCATTCAGGAGCAGTATGGGCACTTTGAGTTTTTATTAATGTCATTTGGGTTAACTAATGCCTCGGCAGCATTTATTGCCTTGATGAATAAGGTGTTTCATCCCTACCTGGACCACTTTGTGATAGTGTTTATCGATGATATTTTTTTTGTAAAGCATTTATAGCCTTGATGAATAAGGTGTTTCAGCCCTACCTGCACTGCTTTGTGATAGTGTTTATCGATGATATTTTTATATATTCAAAGAATAGAGATGAACATGCTAGATATTTGAGGGTAGTACTGCAGATTATGAGGGAGAAACAGGTGTATGCCAAATTCAGTAAGTGTGAATTTTGGCTGGATCAAGTAGTGTTTCGGGGATATATAGTGACTGGACAAGGCATACAGGTAGATCCATAGAAGATAGATGTAATGATGAATTGGGAAGCTCCTAGAAATGTATCAGAAATTTGAAGCTTCCTAGGATTAGCTGGATATTACCGGAGGTTTGTCGAGGGGTTTTTTGTCGAGGGGTTTTCTTTGATCTCAGCCCCTCTGACAAAACTTCTGAGGAAGAATGTATTAAGATGGAATGAGGAATGTCAGAAGAGCTTTGAGGAGTTGAAGCATCGGTTGACTGCGGCTCCAATGTTGACTATTCCATTGGGGACCGGTGGATATATGGTATATAGTGATACTTTGCATCAAGGATTAGGATTTGTATTGATGAAGTATGGCAAGGTGATCGCCTATGCATCGAGACAATTAAGGTCTCATAAGATTAACTATCCAGTACATGATTTAGAGCTTGCTATAGTTTTCTTTGCTCTAAAGATATGGAGACACTATGTATATGGAGAGACATTCCAGATTTATACAGATCATAAGAGTTTGAAGTATCTGTTGAGTCAGAAGGAGTTGAACATGAGACAAAGAAGATGGATTGAGTTATTAAAGGATCCTTATGATTGTAAGATTGAGTACCACCCGGGGAAAGCTAATATGGTAGCTGCTTTGAGTAAGAAGTTTAATACCAGTGCTGCTCAGATTCAGTTATCAAGGTTACCAAACTTGATTCATTTGAGAGCTAATGTGGAATTGAATTTGGAGCAAGATGAGGCATTGATCGTTACAATAAAGTTGAGACCATTGTTACAAGATAGAATTAGAAAAGTCCAAAGGAAAGATCCTAATATGGTGAAGCTTATAGAGAAAGTGAAGATGAGTCCGGATTCCAAGTTTGAGTTGAGGGATAAGACATTGTGGTTAAAATAGAGGTTGTGTGTGCCTAATGTGGATGATCTGAGGAAAGAAATTCTAGAGGAAGCTTATATGGCTACCTATGCTATGCATCCTGGTAATATTAAGATGTATAACACGTTGAAGCAGCATTTCTGGTGGCCCAGAATGAAGAAGCAAGTGGCGGAGTATGTTTTTAAGTGTATGACATGCCAGCCGGTTAAGGCTGAACATCAGGCTCCAGTAGCGAAACTACATTTGTTGCCTATTCCGGAGTGTAAATGAGAATGAATTACCATGGACTACATCATGGGATTGCCTAAGACTCTGAGGTAGAATGATGCCATATGGGTTATAGTGGACCGATTGACTAAGTCAGCCCATTTCTTACCAGTGAGAGAGAATAACTCACTAGATTAGTTGGCCCGAAGATATGTGAATGAGGTGGTTAGACTGCATAGGGTTCTAGTGTCCATTGTATCAAACAAGGATCCCAGATTCACTTCAAGATTCTGGAAGAGTTTGGAGTCAGCTTTGGGCACAAAGTTGAACTTCAGTACCACATTTCATTGTCAAATAGATGGACAGAGTGAGAGGATAATCAAGACTGTTAAGGATATGCTTAGAGCATGTGTATTGGAGTTTTAAGGAGCTTGGGATCAATATATAGCACTAATAGAGTTTACTTATAACAACCATTATCACAGTAGTATCAGAATGGCACCATATGAGGCATTGTATGGAAGAAAGTATCGATTGCCTTTATATTGGGATGAAGAGGGCTTGAGAATGGTTGAAGGCCCAGAATTGATACAAGACACTGTAGACAAGGTGAAATTGATCCGAAGCCAAATTAAAGCGGCTCAAGATAGATAGAAGTGTTATGTGGATCAACATCGATAGAATATGGAATACAGTGTAGGAGACAGAGTATTTCTGAAAGTGTCACCTTGGAGAGGAGTATTGAGATTCGGTAAAAAGGGCAAGTTGAGCCCTGGGTATGTTGGTCCATGTGAGATTATTGAGAGGATAAAACCTTTGGCATACAAGTTAGCCTTGCCAAATGATATGTCTTAGTTGCATAACGTATTTCATGTGAGTATGCTTCAAAGATACCGATCGGATCTAAGATATGTGATACCGGCTCAAGAGATTGAGGTTGCTAGTAACCTGAGTAAGATGAGGAGCCGATTAAGATAGTGGTATCTCAGATCAAGCAGTTGAGGAACCAAGTCATTCCATTGGTGAAAGTCCTTTGGAGGAATCACTCAACTGAGGAAGCAACGTGGGAAACGGAGGAGCATATGAGGAGACAATAACCCCACCTGTTCGAAAAATTAGGTAAGAATTTCGAGGAGAAAATTTCTTTTAAGAGGGGAAGAGTTGTAACGTCCCGTTACCCATGTTGAGACTAGAATAGATTATATGAGAGATTATTAAGAAATTAGGAAGTACATTTCATGCTTATGCATAATATGACATGCACATACACGTGATTATTGAATTTTGCACATAAAAATAATTGTACATGCATTGGTTGACATTCCGGGTATAATTTCTATAAATGTGATTTTATTGAGAATTGTGGTTTATTTGTATTGAAAATTCATTTGGAGAGTGTATTGAGTGATTTAGAATTTTTGGTGAATTTTAGGAAAAATTTCTGAAAATGTTGAGTATTACTATACAAGAAAACAAAAAGACAATTGGCAAGTAAATTGATGAGTGGAAATAGAAATAAGAAATTTTGATATTTAAGAAATGTGATAAATGATTGTGGGAATTATTAAGAAAATGATATTGAAAATTTTGGAGACTTTTGGAGTAAAATTTGAAGATGACTATACTAGTTCTTCAGAAAAACTAGTTAAAGCCTTAGAGGTTGGATAAGTGACAAGTGTAACTTATTTAGTTTTGTTATATTATTTGATTAAGTTAGAAAGACTTAGTCACGTTCTTTTTAAAACTTGACTAAGTTACTGTTGTTCATAACTTAGTTCTCTTCTTCGCAACTCTAATTTTTCAAACCTTCTCTTCATTGCTTTTTGATTCACCAAACCTTCGCCAAAGTTTCATCTTATATTCATCTACCTTTCTACTCCTACTTATTGTCCATTTCTTTTGCCTCAAGAAAATCCTAACCTAATACACCTCTAAGATGATGTACTTGGTTGCATGAAGAATTAGGGTTTCTTAAGATTGTTGAAGATTTTGGATTTTTATCAAGTAAATATCTTGTTAATCCTTTAGAGTTGTTGGATTATGAAACAAAAATGGTGATTTGTTGAAATTTCATAATCATAAGAAAAATAGACATTTTTCATGTTCACCGTGAATATAGTATGAAAATGTGGATTTGTTGATTTTCGGTTTTGATGGTCATTATGTTATAAGGTAGTGTGGAAATGATTTTTTGAGATGTTTTAGAGGTAGAATGATCTTCATAATGGTGTTAGGATGAGTACAGAAAATTGTTAATGAATGGTATATACATAAGTTTTGTTCTGAGTAAACGGTCAAAAATAGATCACGGATTGGTTTGGGATTGATATTGAGTTAAGAATGAAGAGTAACGAAGTAGGAAAAATGATCTTTGTACAAGTTGTGTTAGGTGTAAAATCTAGAAAATTTAGAAGATGAGTACTGGAAAACGTAACTGTAACATGTTCACTGATTTTGCTTATGTGTTTTAAGGATCTAGATGTTATGAGATAGCAGTAAAATCATTTTTGGAGTTGAAAGATCCATGAAAATATGTATGTGAAGAGTGCAGAAATTCATGAGAGTTAAGGTTTACGTATGCTCTATTTTAAATTTTTCAGAACTTTTTCTTCAACTTTTATTCATTAGGAGTCGCGACATCATTGCACTCTCACGGGCATGAGAAACAAAGTCACACCTATGACTATGTGCTTCATCTCTCTCTCTCACAGCCGTGAGGAGAACAGTCATACCCGTGACTTTTTCCAGACGGATCATGACCCGAGAGGCTTAAGCGAGTGATTTGGTTTTTATTGAACATACTTTGTTATTTTGATGATATCTTGATCTGTAGTTATCCAGTTAGGATGATTTTTAAATTTGAGTAAACTACATATATAGGGATACAATTTTTCTAAAGAAATAGAATTTTAGTTCTTTCTCTAAGAATTTCAAAATCTGACTTGAAATTAAGTTTTGACTGAGGCTGCAGTATTACCCGAGACAGAAAGCATGTCTTGTTGATATTGAATAAACTGTATTGATAGATGCCAAATTAGACACAGGTTTCTTCACAAAAGTTGTATTTTATTCTCTTAGGTTTCAACAAATATAAAGTTCATAATTTTTTAATATGGGAATTGAGAGATATGAGTTGTACAATTTGACGGCATGATCATGTACAAGCCAAAGTTTCAAATGTGCTTAGTCTGTAGTATTTTGAGCATAACTCATATAATACTAAACCAAATTGAATGATATTAGTGTCATTATAAACTTAAGAGATAAGAGAACAATTTTCTAGAAGAAAGTATCCTCAAGTTACTTCATTTTTTTGATCAAAAAGAACATTGAAAGTTGACTCGAAAGTTGTTATAGGAAAATTCTGAATTGAGCACGGAATTATGAATTTCTATTTTAATGGTTTTATTAAGGTATAAAGCATTAGTATAAATGATACTTATGTGAGTTTGGAATTATGAATGTTTACATGATGAAAATAATAGATTGATACTTAAGATTATTATGAACATGCATTGTGCATATTGCATATACATACATGTGCATTAGCAAACACTTATAATTGTGCAAAAGTGTGATATGTATATATTGCTTGATATAGAGGAGAAATTGGAACGTCAACAGCCTGATGTTGCCAGAACTTCGAGGCAATAGCTTCAGGAGTAATCGGTGAGTAACCTAGATGGTTTCACGCAATTAATTGTTTGCTTTAGAATATGTTTTGAATGATGATATAAATGTGATTTGATTATGTTGATGTTGAACAATGAAGGTCCAAGACTTGATGCATGAATGTGATTGCTACTTGTATGTGAATGTGAAGAACTAAATGCTTCTTGACATGATTGATTGATTATGGGAGATGCATTCCATACATGAATGCATGATCAGATAATGAGAGCTGCGACCTGAGTAGCCACCGAAAACGAGCTTAAAGCTTTAAATGTGATTAAGAGCCAATGCCTCACTATGTAAAATAAGCCTTATATTCCCAACGGATAAGAGACAGTATAAATGAGCCCGATATCCACAATGGATACGGGAAAGTTTAGGCACTTGGTCATAACAACGCAATAACTGGAAAAGAGTCATATTACCATTTCATATACATTTCAATAAGTATGTTTGATTGTTTGAAATGCAAAATTGTCTTACCCTTAAGTGAGAATTTGATATATGATAATTTATGCAAAAATGTATGTTATATGTGTGATTTGTTGCATGAATTGAGTGAACCATCGATGATAGTTACCTCATTGAGTTCGTAAAACTCACCAAAATTGTAACGTTGATTTTTCAGGACCGATAGAGAGGACTTTAGCTACTGAGAGATGCTACAAGAAGTATAGTCTTGTTCTTTTGGGAAGAAAAAGAAATGACTCAAAGGTCGGTCAGCTGGGATTGGAAAGATTAGATAGACTTTTTGTGTATTTTCCTATTTCATGTAGCATATTTTGTATGAGGTTATGATAATGTACATGTATAGGTGTTTAAAAGCTACAATGTAAATACGTTCAGATTCATGAAATGAAATGGGGAAAATTTTAGGTTTTAAAATATGGTGTTCTCCATTGTGATGTCTTACAAAACATAAAGAATGATGATGCCATGTTAAGTGAATGTTGAGATTGAACGTAGCGCACCATTATCATAGGTTATGTACTGGAATGTCCTCAGGGAGTTCTGATATATACCCTATAGTAACGGTGTGCTACATTGGGTGGTATCAGAGCATGGTTTGGCATTCATAAGGACATATAGGAATTTTAAGCATGAAATATCGTGAAAAAAGTGGATAATGCTTGAAGTTATTGTTTATTATAGGTCATTTGCCATAGGTGATCAAGTGGGGCAATAAGCTGACCTAGGATCTGTAGGAGCCAGTAGAGAGTCTTTGGTACCTCGACCTGAGGAAATACCTTCTAAAGTTCCCGAGAGAAAGAAGAGCAGGTATGATAGGCTACGAAAGCAGGGGACTGTGGAGTTCTACGAAAGTACAAACCTGCAGAGGCCAAGGGATTGCTAGAGAGGACGAAGAGAGTTTTCGATCCAATGGACTGTGAGTCGGATGAGAAGTTTGACTACGCGGTGTCTTTACTGCAAGGCCCAACTTACCAGTGGTAGAAGACTATTCCAGGTAGTACCACTAGGCCTTGCAACCTAAAGTGGGAAGACTTCTAGAGGGTATTCAAGGAGAACTACATGCCCAAAATCTACTTGGATAGGATGATGAAAGAGTTTCTGGATTTGAAGCAAGGTAGGATGTCAGTGGTAGAATACAAGATCCCATTCAATGAGTTGATGGGATATGCTACTGCTTTGATTCCTACTGAAGAAGATAAGTGTACAAGATTTGAAGATGGGCTGAACATGGAGATCAGGACAAGACTAGCGATCTCCAACCTGAGTAGTTTCATTGAGTTGAGAGCTGCTTCAATCATAATTGAGAAGCTACTGAGAGAGGGACAAGTATAGTCTAGGCAAGGGTCCAGATTGAAGAGGTCCAGTGAGATTCAGAGTGGTTCTGGCAGAAGATTCAGTAAGCCCCAAAACTAACCTTTCAAACCCCCAGCTAGATTAAGGCAGTCGGGATTCAGATAGAGGGGTGGTTTTGTACAGTCTAGCAGTCAAAGAAGTACAGCGCAGAGTCAGTTACCCCTTGTGAGCACTGTGGGAAGAGGCACGATGGTGAGTACTAGAGATTGTCTGGAGCTTGTCTTAGATTCGGCTCTTTTAACCACCAGA
Source organism: Erythroxylum longipes (assembly GCA_027563885.1). Classification (NCBI taxonomy): domain Eukaryota; kingdom Viridiplantae; phylum Streptophyta; class Magnoliopsida; order Malpighiales; family Erythroxylaceae; genus Erythroxylum; species Erythroxylum longipes. The sequence continues at coordinate 10,304 of JAOQMS010010376.1, forward strand.
TTAGAGATTGTCCTACTGCTATGGTAACTCAGTCTAGTATGAGTGGGAGAACTGGGAGTGAAGCTACAATCTAATAGAGCTGAGGTAGTGGGTCCAGACAGAGAAGCCGTGGCAGAGGCAGAGTGAACACTAGGAGTCCTTCTATCAGGATTGAGATGTGGAGCAGCCAACCGTAGTCCCAAGCCCGAGTGTATGCCATGACTAGGTAGGAGGCTCAAGACTCTCCGGATGTCGTTACAGGTTCACTACTTATTTATGATCATAAAGCATTTGCATTGCTAGATCCAGGATCTACGTATTCTTTTATAGCACCGCATCTGGAATCTTAGTTGCATTGTGATAGAAGGTTATTACAGTATGGATTAGAGGTGAGTACACTAATAGGTAGTACTACAGCTACATGAGAAGTCTGCAGGAAATGCTTGATTCGGATTGATCAAGTAAAATTAGAGGCAGACTTGATTATACTACAACTGGGAGAGATAGATATTATCCTAGGCATGGATTGTCTCTCTGCTCATAGGGCTATCATGAACTACTATATTAAGGAGGTGGTATTAGAATCTTCTAATCAGTTAAGAGTCGTTTTCACAGGAATTAGTCAAGCAGTGCCGGCCAGGTTGATATCATTTACGAGTGCATTGAGGATGATGCAAGGAGGATGTGAGGCTTATCTGAACCACGTCATTGATACTCGAGTTGGCTATATGCTTCATCTCTCTTTATCATAGGCACGAGAGAGAAGAGTCACGCCAGTGACTTTTGCCCAGATGGATCGCAACTCAAGAGGCTTAAGTGTGTGATTTGGTTTTTATTGAACATGCTTCGGTATTTTGATGATATCTTGATCTTTAGTTATCCAATTGGGATGATTTTTTATTTGGAGTAAACTAGAGACATAAAGATACAATTAGTTTGAAGAAATAGAATTTTAATTCTGTCTCTAAGAATTTCAATATCTGATATATGCCGAATTTTAATTTCAAAATCTGATAGATGCCGAATTAGACAAAGAAATAGAAATCATGTCTTGTTGATATTGAATAAAGTCTATTGATAGATTCTGAATTAGACAAAGTTTTCTTCACAAAAGTTGTAGTTTATTCTCTTAGCTTACAATGGATATAAAGGTCATAATTTTTTAATATGGGAATTGAGAGATATGAGTTGTACAATTTGAGAGTATGATCACGTACAAGCTAAAGCTTCAAATGTGCTTAGTCTGTAGTATTTTAAGCATAACTCATAGAATACTGAACCAAATTGAATGATCTTGGTGTTTAGAAACTTAAGAGATAAGAGAACAACTTCCTAGTAGAAATTATCCTCAAATTACTTCATTTTCTTGGTCAAAAAGAACATGGAAAGTTAACCTAAAAGTTGTTATAGGAAAACTCTTAATTGACCAAGGAATTATGAATTTCGATTTTAATGTTTTATTGAGGTATAAACCATTAGTATAAATTATACTTATATGAGTTTGGAAATATGAATGTGTACATGACAAAAATAATAGAGTGATGCCAGGGATTGTCATGAACATGCATTGTGCATGTTTCATATACATGCATTGTGCATGTTGTGCATTAACAAACACTTATAATTGTGCAAAATTGTGATATATGTATATTGCTTGATATAGAGGAGCAATTGGAACTACAACATCTTGACGTTGTCGGAACTTCAAGGCAATAGCTTCTGAAGAAATTGGTGAGTAACCTAGACGGTTTCATGCTATTAATTGTTTGCTTTAGAATATGTTTTGAATGATGATATGAATGTGATTTGATTATGCTGATGTCGGATAATAAACGTCTGAGACTTGATGCATGAATGTGATATTGAAGTGCTACTTGTATGTGAATGTGACGAACTAAATGCTTCTTGACATGATTGATACATTATGAGAGATGCATTCCATTTGTGAATCCATGATTAGATAATGAGAGTTATGACCTGAGTAGCCACGAAAATGAGCTTAAAGCTTCAAATGTGATTAAGAGACAAAGGCTCACTATGTAAAATGAGCCCTGTATCTCTAATGGATAAAGGACAGTATAAATGAGCCCGGTATCCACAATAGATATGGGACAGTTTGGGCACTCGATCATAACAACGTAATAACTAGAAAAGAGTCACATGAGTATTTCATATACATTTTAATAAGTATGTTTGATTGTTTGAAATGCAAAATTGTTTTACCCTTAAGTGAGAATGTGATATGTGATAATTTATGCAAAAATGCAAAGATTTGAATTATATGTTATATGTGTGATGTGTTGCATGAATTGAGTGAACCATTGATGATGGTTACCTCATTGAGTTTGCAAAACTCACCAAAATTGCAACATTGATTTTTTCAGAACCGAGAGAGAGGACTTTAGCTACTGAGAGACGCTACAAAAAGTATAGTCTTGTAGTTTTAAGAAGAAGAAGAAATGGCTCAAAGGTTAATCAGTTGGGATTGGAAAGATTAGATAGACTTTTTTGTGTATTTTCCTCTTTCATGTAGGATATTTTGTATTAGGTTATGATAATGTACGTGTATGGGTGTTTAAAAGCTACAATGTAAATACGTTCAGATTCATGAAATGAAATGGGGAAATTTTGGGTTTTAAAATATGGTGTTTTCCATTATGACGTCTTTAAGAAAATAAAGAATGATGATGCCATGTTAAGTGAATGGTGAGATTGAACATAGCGCATCATTATCATAGGTTATGTATTAGAATATCCTTAGGGAGTTCCGGTATATACGCTATGGTAACGAAGCGTTACAATAAAGCCTTACTTCTGCCAAACAACCCTAAATATAAAGGTGTCATAAACTAGGTTTTCTTCCTATCCAAAGTCCATAAGGTGTCATAGGAACTACTTCACTAGGAATCCTATTAAGTAGATACGCAGTGGTCTTTAATGCATGCATCCACAATGATAATGGTATAGTACTATAACTTAACATACTCCTAACCATATCTATAAGAGTACGATTCTGCCTTTCAGCTACACCATTTTGTTGCAGTGTACGAGGCATTGTGTCTTGCACATATATGCCTTGACTTGCAAGAAACTTTGCAAATAGACCTAGACATTGTCCACTTTCATAAATTTTTTCATAATATTCGGCACCTCCATCGGACCTCACTATCTTTACTTTTCTATCTAACTGCCTTTCTACCTCATTAATGAAAACCTTTAGGATGTCCACAGACTAAGATTTTTCATACAGCAGATAAATATAACCATATCGTGAGAAGTCATTAATAAAGGTAATGAAATATTTTTCGTCGCCCCAAGAAGGAACGTCGAAAGGACCACAGATGTTAGTATGTATTAATTTAAGTAATTCATTACTTCTTATGGCTAGATGCCTTGATATATGTTTGGTTTGTTTGCCTTTAATGCAATCCACACATACATCCCAGTCAAAAAAATCCAATGGAGGTAGGATTTCATTTTTCACCAACATCTATACCCTTTCCTTGGATATATGATCTAATCTTTTATGCCATAAAAAAGCAGAACATTCATTTTGTGCACTACATTTACTTCCTATAATATGGTCAAAATGAAATAGATATTTAGCAAAGTCAACATCAAGATTGAAACGATATAAACAATCAATTAAAGCACCAGAACCATAATAGTACTTATGTTTATACAATGAAAAAACACCGTTTCCTATCTTAACTTAAAATCCTACATCATCCAACTTTGCAACAGAAACTAAATTCCTAGCACATTCAGGAACATAATGACACTTTTCTAGATCCAGGCAACACTCAGTGTCTGAGATCAATCTGTAAATCTCAATGCCCTCTATCCATGCCTTCATTTTGTTTCCTATATATAAGAACTTTTCAGTTCCGTTTATGGTTTGGATTGAAAGGAATCCCTGTTTAACATTTGACACATGAGTAGTTACACCAAAATCTAACCACCAAGTATTATTAGGCACTTCAATAAGATTTGATTCAAAACATACTGAGACATAGTATGTACCTTTCTTTTGAACCAAGCCTTTCTTTTAGGGCAATCCTTCTTGAAGTGACCAGGCTTTTTGCAGAAATGGCACCTCTTATCTTTATGGGCGGCCCTCATTAACTTTACTGAGATCTTTGTCCTTATCTTTTCCTTTCTTTCCTGGTTTGTTCTTAACGCTACTAGCTCTTGGATGAAACGTGAGATGAACGGAGTGCTCCTTCATTTTCTTCAATCTCCCTTCCTCCTGAACCAACATGGCCTTAATCTCTTGAAGGTTCCAATTTTCTTTAATAGTGTTATAATTCACTTGGAACTGGACAAACTCTAGAGGAAGTGAGTTAATAATGAATTGTACCAAAAAGGACTCACTCATATCCATACCCATGGATTTCAACTTTGTAGCTAGGTTTGACACATGAGTTACATGATCGTGAATGGGTTGTAACCAATCAAACTTCTTGGTCATTAGCTCACTCATTAAAGTCCTTACTATGGACTTGTCGGCTATATCAGATTAGGAGTATTCCTTAAGCTTCAACATGAACTCCTTTGCATTATCCATCTTAGGCATTGATGGCTTTACATTTTCTGCAATTTTCATTCGCATCAAATTCAAGCTCAGCCTATTAAACCATTCCCAAGCCTCATAATAAAACTTGTCAGCTTAAGAATTAGTCTTAGTTATGGTTGTGGGCCTTGCGTCTAAAACTATGGCCAAGTCCAAATCCATTACACCAAGTTGGAATTGGATTTTTTTAGACTAATCCGCATAATTTAGACCATTGAACTTAATCAAGCCATTTCCTAAAGTGAACAAATTAGTAGATGCTGCAAATACAATATATAGCCCACGAAATATTGCTTTGAGTAGAATTAATAGATTCAGATAATAACAAACTTTAATATATATATTTACGTCCACCTTTGGGTGATAGTTAAACAGATATCCGTAATCCATGATGATGCTAACATATATATACACACTTTGATAGACAATCAATCATACTCAAGCTAGTATGCATGTTATCTTTGGATAGACAAACATATTCACCAAGTAGGTCAATAAGTCTCTTTAATATTATTAATTATAAGCAATGGTCTACCTTTGGGTGACCTCCTAGCGTCATAATTAATAATCTCAATTGTTTAGTTCAACCTTTATGTCATTTTAATAGCATCATATCAACGTGAACAATAGAAACATTCACAATTAAATGTTTAATATTTTCAAGCTAGGACACTTTGGTGACTAACAAACTTTCCATGCAATAAACATTTAATTGGACAATTATATCACATATGATAAATTTTAATTTAATTAGTTTTGTCACTTTGGTGACTAACAAATTATTCTAAATTACTATTATGTCATGTAGCACATTCAACATATAATCATAAAATTTAATTCCAAACATTGCATAATATAAAATATTCAAAGTACCAAATATAACATATAAATGGCACTGATTTTCAAATTTATATTATGCATAGAAAATAAATCAATTATGAATTAAACAATCCATTCTGACCCATCATAAAATTGTTTTACTTAGGGTCAAAGTCCATAATTTAATTACTTAATAATCAATTTATCATAATATAACCCAAATTTAAAATTCTATAAAGTTAGGCAAAAATCATTTAATAACCCAATCTGATTCTCTAATGGCCCAAAGGTCCAAAAAGTGGCCCAAATATGAGTCTTAGGCTAAAGAAGCCCATCTGGCGGGTCATGTCGACAGTGCACGCACCCGTCGCTGTTCCTTTACATTAACATTGTAGGGCCCCTTACTGCAGGGTACACACCGAGATGCCCGGAGGTCATTCCGGTATATATCCTACTATAAGGGTGAGCTACATTCGATCGCTACATTCACTTCACAAGGCATCATATCATTACTCACTTATAAAGCATCATAAGAAAATCACAATATTTTAAAACCAACTTTTTCCCTCATTTCATTTCACAAAACCAAAAGTCTACATTGTATCTTTCAACATTTACTACATGCACATCATCAAAACCTAGTACAAAAGTACTACTTGAAAGAGGAAAATATACAAAGTCTATCTAATCTGTCCAAAAATCCCAGCTGATCGACCTTTGAGCCATGACTTCTCTTGCCAAATCACAATCTCCACAGCTGGCAGAGCCTCTCAATAGCTAGAGTCATCTCTCGGTCCTGAAATGTCAACATGCAATTTTGGGTGAGTTTTGCAAACTCAGATGAGGTAACCATCATCGATGGTTTACTCAATTCATGCATCACATCATTTCACATAACAGATAATCACATTTTCTCATAATTCATCACATATCACATTTTCACTTAAGCATAGGCAAATATGCATTTCAATCAATCAGCCATACTAAACAAAATGCATATGGAATG
>JAOQMS010010387.1:0-42599 GCA_027563885.1 Erythroxylum longipes
TATTATCAATGAATGAATTATTTTTAATTAATTATATTGTAGTTAATTAATTATTAATTCAATGAATGAATTATATTATTATAATTAATTAACTATAATATAATTAAAATATTGTAATTAATTAATTAATTAAAATATTATTAATTAACTAGTTACAATATAATTATTTAAAATTAATTACAATATTTTAATTAATGAATATATTGTAATTGATTAATTACAATATAACTAATTAATTAATTAAAATATGATAAATTTTTATTTCTTAATATTTTTACAAACCAACCACTGTCAATGGTAATAGTAATCATTCCTTCCTCTTAACCAACCATCATAATTATAATGATAATATCCATTCTCATTCCTCACTATATTCATTCCCATTCCTATTACCATTCCTCTGTGCGAACTAACTGTCCCTAATATTTTTTTATTAAAGGAAAAAGAATGGAGAAAACTTGTTCGACCTGGCGCCATATTTGGCTTTATTTGGCATACAATCAATGATCCTGTGCATCTCTGTCTGACCTTTGAAAAATAATTTCCAATCAGCCTCTTTAACCCTTCTTGATTACTTATTCAAACCCCATTTGAATCCTTCAAGTGGAAATTAGAGGTTTGGCAGCCCACTTAGAACAAATTTGCGTTCATGTCTCCTTGTTTAAAGTTTTAACCACTGGACTCGACATCGATAGCGCCACTATGTCTATTGGCTAGCGAAATTCTGTTTCTAAATATTTGATTTTATTTTCCAAGATGTTCAAATCAAAAGACCTAATTGATTGATTTTGAGTAATTGCAACTTCATCCATTTTTGACTATGGTCAAAGTTTTCCGTTCCTAGAAGTCAAATCATCATATATTGAATTAACCGAAGCTCCCTCATGCAACCACATACGATGATATCAACAAATGATGAAGCAAAATTTGCTTAAAGCCAAAGATAACTTACTGAGAAAGAACGTTTTCACTCTTTCTCCACTTGAGCTTAATAGGAAGATGTTCACACATAGTCGCCTGTGTGAATGATTTTACCCTTAATAAGGCATTTGGAACCATTCCAAGGAACACAAAAGCCTGTCTAGCCTCATTTCCAAACAAGCTGATCTACTATAGCGCTTGTTGCTCCAAGTATGGGGGTCTGCTGATCCGCATAAATCTAGATTCACTTTGAGTAAGCCAAGCCACCGTTCTTTTCACTGTGATAAAAGATATCATTGAAATCTCCTTCTACTCAAATCAATTGTACTTTTTAAGATCTGTTCGTCCAGTGATTCATGTCCTCTGCATCCACCACACACCACACCATCCTCACTCTCACTCCCTGCGTTCTTTTCTCTGTAAATAAAACAGAATCAGTTTATAGATCCTTTAAAGCTCACCACAAAAACATTTTTCTGTCAGAGTTTATTAGAGAGATTCTTTTAGCTTTGTATACGTAGGCAATCGTGTATGTATATAACCCCTTGTATAGCATTTTAGAGTTATGAAAAATAGAATTTCTTCATCATTTTCCCAATTTATCTTCCTTACCAGCAAGATCTTCTTACAATTTTCAGCTATTTTTTAATATATTAACAGCTGGGTGAGTGTAAAAGTGTATGGAATGATTAAATAGATGAAACAAGATAATAACTCAATTAAAATTAGAAGAAATATGATATACAAAATATTGTTATGACTTATGAGCAACAAAGAGTTATAATACGAACATTCACTTATTGAAATTGTAACAAATTCGACTTTTGGATGCTTGAATTTGTTTTTAAATACATGAAATAAAAAGATCAATAAGTATTCATAAGTATAATAAACTAATTATAGCCACATATTTTATTTTGTCATAATTACCACAAATTCTAATATTTATTTTTATCTAGATTTTTCCAATAATCTCCCACTTAAAGATTTGATTGAGGATCAATGAATCTTCATACCACCTTGTCATTATCATGTTGCTTAAATTTTTGCCAGCTATATGAGTATCGATGCCAAATAAACTTGCCATTGTTGACTGTTATTGTCTTTGGTATATTCTTTGTACATATATATAGTTCATTCCTCCACTTTCTCACAAATAAAGAGAATTGAACTTGTATATAGTTGGTTTTTTAATGAAATATTAGAATCCTTGCTAAATGTAAAGTACTTTGACTGTCACAAAATAATGAAAGTTTGTGTTATTTATACCCAAGTTTTTCAAACACCAATTTCAACCATACCAGTTATTTACTAGCTTGTGTGGCTACTACATATTTCTCTTCCATTATTCACACAATCATAACTGATTTTAGCTTTGAAACCCAACTTACAATCTCGCTAGCAAGTGTGAACACATAACATGTAATAATTTGTTTTTATCATGGTCACTCGTGTAATTAAAGTGAATGTATCTTTTGATAATAAAATCTAATCCTTCATATTTTAATGTAACATCAAAGGTATCTTTAATGTATCTTAGGACCCAATTTATAGTATTCCAAGGCTTTTTACCAAAATTTCCTTCATATTGTAATGTAACATTAAAGGAACCAAATCTGTTATATTGATACCTTGGCGTCTATTTAAGACTATACAAAGATTTGTTTAACTTACAAACCAAATTCCTTTTTCCTTTTTCTTCAAAATCTTTTGGCTCGAGAATATAAATTTTTTCATCAAGATGTTTATAAAGAAGATTAATTTTTTTAATCTAACTACTCTATATGTAAGTCAAATATAGTAAACATTTTTGGGACTACTTAAGTTGAACTTCAAGGGAAAATTTTCATTAAAATCAATTCTTTCTTTTTGAGCATACCGTTTTACAACCAATCTTTCATGACATCACTCCATTTGATAGTCACCATTTCATTTGATCTTAAAGACTTATTTATTACCAATTGGCTTCCTTGCTTGTGTTAATGGTATAAGTTTTAATTTTTTTGAAAATTTTCAATTTCTTCCTTCATTGTTATCATCTACTCAAAGGCATTTGTATTATTATATGCTTTTTGGAGAGCTAATGTCTCTCTATCCTCTGTTAAAAGGTAGTACGTTATATTACCCTCCATTATATAATCTAAGTGCCAATTTGGTGACCTTTTTATGTGTTTTGATTAACGAACTTTTAAAGCTTCAGGCTAAACTACTTTTTAAACATCTTGCTCTTATGTCGACTTTAAGAAAGTTTAAAATTCCTTTTCTACCTATATTATAGTCTCTAAATTTCTTTACCAAGTGTTGTCTTTTTTGTTCATTTTGTTTGTAATTTTCTTCATGACGTCCTCACTAACAATAACCTTGTGGACAGTGGGATCTAAAAGGCAATAACTCTTCACTCCATTTGTACAATTTAAGAATAAGTGTTTCTTGGATTTTATACCTAATTTCATGGTTTCTTTGATATTACACATTACGTACAAATGATTTGCAAATACATGGAGGTTAGAATAATCTAGTAGTCTTCTAATCCACATCTCCCTTGACAACTTCAACTTAATTTATAATCGATGAAACCTGATTCACCATATAAAATGAACTACTAATTGTGTCTTACTAGAAAGTGTTATATAGGTCTGCAACTCTCGACATCACCCATTTTCTTTCTAATATAGTTCTATTCATCTGTTATTCCACTCATTTTCATTTTAGTAATATGTAATAGTGAATTGTCTTTTAATTTCTCTTTGCTTACAAAATGCATTTGATTTATTGTCAATATATTCCCTCCATTATCAATCCTTTAACACTTAATCTTTTTACTAAAATCAAGTTCCACTTGTTTTTGGAAACTCAGAAGACTAAGAAACATACATGTTTTCCTTTTGATAGGGTACACATAACACCTCTTAGAATAATCTTTAATAAAATAGATAAAGTGTTTTTCACATCCTAGGGATGGAGTTGGTGATTGTCACACATCAAAGTGAACCAATTTAAGAACGACCATACTTCTTGAATTTGATGTGTTAAAATTTTCACAATGTCACTTACTTGTAACATAATGTTAAAAAAATGATAGTGATACCTATGAGAGTTCAAGGAGAAACTTTTGCTCAGTATGGATCTTCATTCTGTGTTTAGATATATGTTCAAGTTTTTGATGCTATAATATTGAAAATCTTTTACTCAAACTTTTTGATGTGATTGATGCTTCTCATTCTAGCAATATTTCTCTTTTTAACTTATCAAGTTTGCACCTATCCTTTATTCCTTTATAAGTACAAATGCACCTCAAATTATTTTTAAAATCTTATTGAAAATTTCTATTTTGCACCCAAGATCAACTAGTTGTCCTAAAGACAACAAATTCTTCTTCAAGCCCTCTATATGTTATATTTCTTAAAGAGAATGAATTGTATTATCATACATTTTCAACTTCATGGTTCTAATACCAATTAATTTAGAGGATAATCATCATATAATTGTACAAATCCTCCTAAGATAGGTTCATAATGATGGAATCAATTCTCTTCTAGAGGTTTTGTAAAGAATAGCTCTCAAGTAGATGAGCTATATTTAAAGTATTGACTTCCTACTTTCAGTTATTGTTACTGCTTCATAATAAAGAACATTGCCATCATTTGAAGTACTTGCAAAATTTTCTTAAAGACTTAAAAAATTTTATTGATTAATTCCAACAATGCTTTTTTAAGTGAGCTTTTTTTAACCATAATTGTAGCATTTTAAAATTTTCTTTCTTTTTGATTTAATTTATCATGATTTAGGCTCCCACTTGGACCATATTTCATCTTGTTATTGTAAAAGCTTCAAATTATTATAAACCAGACAATCTCTCTTTCTTATTTTTGCACCAAATTTTCTAATTCCATAACTATGTTCATCAATGAGTACGTAGCTTGTAAGAAAATTATTAGCTAAGTTAATGATGAGTTGATCATACTAATCGGGTAGACTTTGAAGTAGAAGTTCGAAAGATTCACATGACTCTATTTTATAATCCAACAAAATGAAGAGAGATAGTATATCAATCAAATTACTAATGTGTTCGGTCACCTAAGTAGATTATAACATCCAAAGAGTATAAAGTTTTCTTTTAAAGAAAATTTTATTATGGAGTGATTTGATCTCGTACAATTTTATGAGATAATCTCATGTCTCTTTTGTCATTTTCTTGTCCTTTATGCTTGAAAAAACTTCATAAGATAAAGCTAGGGGAAGAGTTGTAACAACATTCACATCTATTTCATTCCACTTTGTCATCATTTATGAAATTCTTCACCTTCAACTTTCACAAGAAGAAATTATTCCTATTGAATTTCTCATTCATAATTTTAATTATCAATGCTTTTACCCCAAACCACTTTGAGCTAAGAAAATAACTCTTACTATTTTATGCAAAAAACAATTTCATACATAAATAGTACATAATACCTTCAAAATGTGAATAATATCTAAACCATTTATTAACGTAAAGGATCCACTTATAGTGATATCTACAAAGTATACAATAAGTATATATATATATATACACCTTAATTAAATTTATAATACTACTTGTTGGAATAATTTGGTGAATACAGTAACATCAATAATAAAAAGACTTACCAAACAAATCTTGATACATGAAATAATGGATTTCCATTCCAAGAAGCTAATTCATAGCGAATATGAAACTTCGAGTGAGAGCATTGCTCAAAGATTATCTCATGTGAACTAATAGCTCTTGATTCTCTATACATGAAGAAGATGGTAGTCCATCCACGTTGCACTTGTAAAAGCTTAGGCTACCACCTAATCCTCCACTCCCTTCTCCTCCCACTGAATTTTTAATAACTTTGACTCCCAAAGGCCCAAGATACGCATACACGAAGAAACACTTCTCCAGAGCGCATGGCTTATGATAGTGCCCTATCCTCTCGTAGTCAAAAATGAAAATTAGATGCGCTCTAAGATTTAGAACACAAGATTTCCTCAAGTTTTTTGCTTGACAACTCTAGTCTCCCACTAAGGACACCCCTATCTTAAACATCCAAAACTTTACCCACCATATTCTCCATCTAAGATGTTGTTTTAGTTAAGATATATGTTATATATCTTATTATTAATTTTGACATTATTTGATAATTGGACTTTCAAGATAATGTTAATTAGCTTTAAATTCTAATCAAGATGGGATAGAATATCTTGGATTTGATTGGTTGATTATAGCTGGATAATATCTGATAAAAAATCATATGAAAGATAGAATTCTATCTTGTAAATTCTCCTAATTATGATAGAAATCTATCTTGTAAGGCTTACCTTTTGCATCACATGATAATAGGGCTGAAGGGGCTACTACTGTGATTTTTTTTTCTGTGTGAGGCTGTTAATGTCCTTTTTGTGCACCTGGTTCTCTATCGGGGTTTTTACACAATCCAAGCTCTGTGTGTGTGTTGCACTTTTCATGGTTGTGTATGGTTAATGGGTTTGTGAGTGCAACTATAATTTTCTTTTGGAAATTGCATGAATCAACTGGTTATCTTTGTGCTGTAATTTATGTGGATCATGTCACCTAGGTTGAATGGTATTGTGCCGTGTTTTCTTTGGTATGTTGTCGTTGATTGGGTGTTCTTGCAGCTGTGATTTATGCAGGTAATCTTAGATCATATTGGTAGCTGATTTTGTAGGGATATTATCCTTATGTGTTGCTGAATTTTCTATCACGGATGACATGATTTTGAGGGCTGAAAAATTGTTGATTGCGTGTGACTTTGTGCTGTGTTCTCTACTGCCTTTTTGAATAACCATTGTGAGCTTCTTTGGTGTCTAGTGTGTGGATTTTGGCATCTGGTTTTTCTATGGTGTTTGCATGATTTTATTGGGTTGTTCATTGTCAATGGAGTGTTAATTTTGTGCCTGTCATTTTTTATGTTGGTGTACGAAAATTCTAGAATTTTTCGTGACTTTGCAGCTGCTATTTTTGTTGATGGTTTTGTGCGAAAGACTTCAGCAGTTGTTGTGGTTGTTGCAACTCTATTGGTTTAATGTTTTGGTGATGAAATGTTTGTTTATTTAAGATGTTTTTGTGGTTGCTGTACATAGAATGTTTCAATGACTATATTGAAGGTTCACAACAGACTTCTTGGTGAACATCTTTCTGTTCTTTAGTTAATGAAGCGATATATCTAGAGGAGTTGTTTTTTATCTCAAGTGTTGTCTTTTTTTATGTCTTTATTGTTTCAATCACTTGAGTTGTTCTATTACCATCCTTATTATCAATCATTGTTGAGAAAATCCTCTATTGAGGTTAGCACGAGATGGTTGTGTTATTGGGGTGTGAATTACTTTCACAGGTAACGAGAACGAGGGATAGTGTCAAGGGTTGAGTGGTGTCGGCTTAGTAAAGCCTTATATAAAACTATTGTCGTTAGTGAAAGTATTAAGCTAGGTGAGGGCCCCATAGATGTTGGCAAGGTGTGCTGAACTGCGTTACCAAATTTTCGTGTTGATTTATATTTGTGCGTTTATTTTTTTTGGTTTTTTATTGTGATAGAACTGATTGCGGTAAATTGAATATATTGTAAAACTATTACACCCCTTCATATTTTCAATTGGTATCAAGTAGGTCACTGAATCAAAACTTGGTACATCAAGTCGGTGTAGATCCCTGTTTCACAATTTTGGCTATAAGAGAAGGAGCATCAATCATTAGACCATTGTTGCTAGATGGTTCAAATTATCCTATGTGGAATCACGGATGAGAGTATTCATTCAGGCACAAGGAACAAAAGCATGGAACTCAGTTTTAAATGGCTAGACAAATCCAGTGATGACTGATGAAAAGGGAGAAGCAATGTTTAAAGTTTTGTCTGAGTGGACAAGGGCTAAAGAAGAGAGAGCGCTTGGAAATTCTCAAGCCTTTCATGCCATCTTCAGTACAGTTGATGAAGGTCGATTTGCTACGATATTAGCCTGTGAATTGCTAAAAGAAGTGTTAGACACTTTACAAACTATACATGAGGGATCGAAATTTGTGATAGCTTCGAAACTTCAAATGTTGGCTGTGATTTTTGAAGAGTTGAGGATGGAAGAAAAGTGAAACCATTGGAGACTTTCATAAGAGATTGCGTGAGATACCAAACCAACCATATCAACTTGGGAAGAAGTAATCTAACCTGAAACTGGTTATGAAGACATTAAGATCATTGCCTCCAAGGTTCATATTGAAAATTGCAGCAATCGAGGAAGCTCATGATATCAATGAATTGTCATTGGATAAGGTAATTAGAATTCTTACCAATTTTGAGATGAATTTGTTTAAGGGGCAAACAAGAGAGGAGCACAAGATTGGCATTGTAAGCCGAGATTGGTAAAGTCGAGAATGAATTCGAGGATGAATCCGATTAGAATGATGATACGGAGTTATTGACAAAAAATTTCAGTAAGTGGTTAAAGAAAGTGAAGAAGGATAGATCCGATTTTAGGCAAAACGATGGGAGCTCATCAAATAGTAATTTCAAACAACAAGGGAAAACTTAAAAGGGTGAAAGAAAAATGAAGAAACTTCAATGTCATGAATGTCAAGGATTCAAACATGTGTAAGCAGAATGTGCTAACACCTTGAAGAAGAGAAAAGGGAATTCCTATACGAGCACTTGGAATGAGAATGAATCCAAAAGTGAATGTGGTAGTGAAGAAGAAGTTATGAATAGTGTTGTGTTAGTTACTTTATACAAGAAAAGTCCAGTTGCTTGCTTAACAGTAATCAAAAAGAAGTAATCGATGATGAAAATGTGAGTAAATCATAAAATTCTGGAAAAAATACAGACGAATCAGCTTAAAGGTCAATCTCAGATTATAATAGTGATGACATTGTTTCAGATGACAAAAAGGAGGATATCTATGAAGCCTATGAATTAATGTACGTAAAAAGGATGCAAACATGCAAGAAAAATGAAAAGCTAAGGAAGGAGAACCTCTCTATGAAAAACATCATTCAAGATCTAAAGAAGAAGTTGTTTTCTACATTAGATGAACTTGGCGAAATAAAATTAAAGTTGGCCATTACGGAAAAAAGAATAAGAATGATAAATGGAGGTACAGAGAAATTAGAACAATTGCTAGAAATCAGTAAGATTAAAGGGGATCTTCAAGGCATTGGCTACAAAGGTGAATGCTCTAAGGTGATTGGTGGGAAAAATAATACAACCAGATATGTCTAAAAAGAAACCTCAAGAAAGAATCGGAGGTTTTTACCTACATGTCATTTTTGTGGGTTATTAGACAGATAAGATCGAAATGTTATAAGCTGTTACAAATGATGTTTCAAAGAGTCAAAACCAAAAAACCATACACTCTATGTTACATTTCCAGTAGCAGAAATCCATGGTACCAAAGCACTTTTAGGTTAGAAAGGGTCAAGTACAAGCACAAAGACGTAGTGAAGGAAAAATAAGAAACTGTCCAAATTCACAATTAGTTGCTACTTTTGAAGAAACTGTTCAGACTGAGGATAAGTCAGTTGCTTTAGATGAAGAAATCAACCAGACAGTTGATGATCGAAATAATGTGGTGAGGAATAAGCCCAAGTTTGAATTTCTTCAAGGGGTACAAGGACTGTATGCTCTACATTTTTGAAGTATAGTTTGATGTTGTTTCTTAAAAAATAAAGTTTAAAGGAGTTAACATCTAGACTTTTTCAATTTTCTTATGGTTTCTTTTTATATTATAGGCTGTTTGAGTTTAGGCAATATGTGTTCATATGGTTTATGTGGGGAGGAGATTGGTTAAGTTTTATTATGATTCGTTGAATACATTTTTAGGGTTTCTGAATTTGATCAGTCGTATGCGGATGACTTTGATGTGAGTAAGGATACTTTGGCTAGTGTTTTGAATAGTGGTAAATTGTCATCTTGGGGTGCTTATGATTCTTCTGCCGCACTTACTACTAATTTTGATGTTTTTTTATTCGCTGAGATTGATTGAATTAAAAACATTCTTGTTTTGACATTGTTTTGTCCCAAGGGGAGACATCATATTGTTTTTGGTGACTGTTCAATTTAGGGGGAGATATTAAGATATCTTCATGACTATTAGTCTTGCTTTTTGGCATTTTTTTGTCCCAAGGGGGAGAAATTTGGATGAGTGGATAATTGTGGGATTATTGTTTCTTTGGATGTTTCTTGAAATTGAAGAACTTGATGAATGTTCTTTGGAACTGGATGTTTGATTAAGGGGGAGTTCTTGGTTTGTGCATTCGATGTTAATATGTCCAATTATCTTTTTTAGGGGGAGTTTCAAATATGTGACAAATAATGCCAAAAAGGGACAGATTGTTAAGATATATGTTATATATCTTATTATTAATTTTGACATTATTTGATAATTGGACTTTCAAGATAATGTTAATTAGCTTCAAATTCTAATCAAGACGAGATAGAATATCTTGGATTTAATTGGTTGATTATAGCTGGGCTTAGGGCTAAAATTGGATAATATCTGATAAAAGATTGTATGAAAGATAGAATTCTATCTTGTAAAGTCTCCTAATTAGAACTCTATCTTATAAGGCCTACCTTTTGCATCATGTGACAATAGGGTTGAATGGATTGTTACTGTGATTTTTTTTCCTGCGTGTGGCTATTAACGTCCTTTTTGTGTAGCTAGTTCTCTATTGGGGTTTTTATGCAATCCAAGTTGTGTGTGTGTGCTGCACTTTTTACGGTTGTGCGTGGTTAATGGGTTTGTGAGTGTAGCTGTAATTTTCTTTTAGAAATTGTATGAACCCACTGGTAATCTTTGTGTTGTAATTCCTGTGGATCACATCACTTGGGTTGAATGGTATTGTGTTGTGTTTTCTTTGGTGTGTTGTAGTTGATTGGGTGTTCTTGCAGCTTTGATTTCTGCGAGCAATCTTTGATAATATTGGTAGCTGATCTTGTGGGGATATTATCCTTATGTGTTGCTGAATTTTCTATCAAGGATGACGTGATTTTGGGGGCTGAAAAATTGTTTATTGTGTGTGACTTTGTGCTGTGTTCTTTGCTACTTTTTGAACGACCACGGAGAGCTTCTTTGGCATCTAGTGTGTGGATTTTGGCAACTGATTTTTCTGTGGTGTTTGCATTATTTTATTGGGTTGTTCATTGCTGATGGAGTGTTAATTTTGTGGCTGTTGTTTTTTGTGTTGGTGTATGAAAATTCCATAAGTTTTCGTGATTTTGCAGTTGCTATCTTTTTTGATGGTTTTGTGCGAAAAAATTCAGTAGTTGTTGTGGTTGTTGCAACTCTATTAGGTTAACGTTTCGGTGATGAAATGTTTGTTTAGTTGATTTGTTTTTGTGGCTGCTGTGCATAGGATGTTTCAATGACTATATCGAAGGTTCATAGCAGACTTCTTGGTGAACAACTTTATGTTCTTTAGTTAATGAAGCGGTATATATAAAGAAGTTCTTTTTTTATCTCAAATGTTGTCTTTGTTTATGTCTTTATTGTTTCAATATCTTGAGTTGTTCTATTATCATCCTTATTATCAATCATTGTTGAGAAAAACCTCTGTTAAGGTTAGCACGAGATGGTTGTGTTATTAGATGTGAATTACTTTCACGAGTAGTGAGAACGAGAGATAGTATCAAGGGTTAAGTGGTGTCGGCTCAGTAAAGCCTTGTATAAAACTATTGTCATTAGTGAAATAATTAAGCTGGGTGAGGGCATCACAGACATAGGTAAGGTGGGTCGAACTGCGTTACCAAATTTTAATGTTGATTTAAATTTGTGAGTTTAATTTTTTTGTTTTTGATTGTGCTAGAAATGACTGCGATAAATCGAAGATTTTGCAAAATTACTACACACCCCTTCGAATTTTCAATTTTCATAGGAAAGCAATAGATTTTATTGAAATTAAAAGGGGCATAATTGAAAATTTCACATTTGATATAGATATATCCTCCTTTCATTCCACCAAAGAAATCAAATGCTTATCAAAGCTATATGGCCTATTGTCTAACAAGAAATTCCATATGGCAATTGAAACATAAAGTTTTCCGTTAGTTCAGTGGTTTAAGTTTTCTAAAAAAATTTCGTATGCTTTCACAACATTTGCTTGTTTGTAATAGTTCTTCAACGTAAGAACTTCTACACCAGGCTGTTAGACTCGAAAGAATGCTCAGATCAACAATAATTTCCCCTTCCTCTTCATTTGAATTGACACACTTTAACCTTAACACAATTTCATTCGCCATAGGAGAACATAAATGAAAAAACAAGAGTACCAAGTGTTAGGTTGGCCATTTATACATGCCTCACATGTATGAGAATGCAGCAAAAGTGTCAGAATCTAAATTCTGACACCATGACAATCCCGAAAAGCTAGAATCACACATGCATGCATAGACATATAAAAGAACATGGAATTTAAAACCTTTTACCTTTTGATTTCTCCTCCTTTCTTGATTCTTCTCTTTATTTGGGTTGTTGCAAACCCCAAATCCTTCCTTGATCACCCAAGAACATGCAAAGATGAAGAAGGAAAGTGTGTAAGATTGTTAGAACACCAAACTTGATGAGTTCAAGTAGATGCTCAAATAAGGAGATAGATCAAGATTGTTTTGTATGTAACTAGATTTATGAAACAATTGCATAAATTACATAAAGATAACTCAAGACCCCTTCTCTCTATCTCTAGAACACTTCTAGAGCCCTTTCTCTCTCACTTGAGTGTGTAAGAACTAGTAAAAAACCTTCTGCACATAAGTGAAGAACTCACTTATGTATCAATTATTGAGGTTTCTGTCACGATCGTGGCCTACTTAAAAGCAGCCATACATACTTTGTTTCTCATCCGATCTTTAATGCATGTGACCCTTAGGTTCCTGGTTATTTTAGGCACTTGAATTAACTCTTAATTTGAGCAAATCATAGATGTTTTCTTGCTACTTGAATTAACTCTTAATTCAAGCAAATCATAAAAGGTTACATAACCCCAATTTACTAAAATATAAGTGGATTAACACACGAACTCTTCGATAGTTAATTCTCTGACTTACGAACCTTTCCATAGATAATTACTATGCCATTCTTCCTTTCACCATACTATACCCTACTTAGTTCGGAGTATGGGCTATATGTCAACTCCTACTAGACTTACTGGATCACATCTAGTCTAAGTGATGTTAGTTTTTTATCCTGGGATCTCATTACTCTATGTGTCATTGAAGACTCTCTTCATGACACATAACTACTCTGGCCAGAGACTCCTGAGTAACGACCCCGAAAAGAGGCCATAGGTATCATCTCCTTCTATCATGAGTGGTGAATCCTTTATTGGCTACCCAATTACCTCCAAATACCAATAGTTGTACCCAATCACCACCCTAAGAATGACCTCATCTTGAGGTAACAAAGAATGATATCAAAGCATAGGATTAGTATCCAAGATATCCTTGAGTACCTTAAGTCTAAGGATATTTACAACATTGCTATAATGAGGTTAATCATTGACATTTGATAGATCATCCATATGATAATCTTATAGCGGGTCTTCCGATGTACTTACTATTCTTAGTAAGCATCCACATGTTAACTTTAAACATCTCATGCTTATAGTTTGTGAGATCTACTGCTTGATCAAATTCAAGGAATATAACATGTGCTAGTCTATCTAGATTAATAATGTCTTGTCTTATTAATCCTATGTCTAAGGATTATTTAGATACTAATATAATTGTACATGATAGGAATCTCATTACCATGATTTCATCTTGATTTCCTTCATGCTATGTTTTGTATCATAGACTTCATTAATTCTATTTAAGATCGAAATCAATTAATGTATAAACGAATATCAAATTAATGAAAATTGCCTTTCGCTTTATTAATCAAAATAAAGTTTATACAAAAGTGTTAAAGGTGATTGCCTTTAGAACACTACTCTAACAATCTCCCACTTGCACTGAAGCCAATTGCCTTTATATCTAATACCATAGGCGAGTACACTAGAATCAAATTTTATTTGAGGAAATGGCTTAATCAAAGGATCAATGATGTTCTGATCCATGGGCACTCTCTCTATCTGCACATCACCTCTATCTATTATCTCCTTGATAAGGTAATATCTCCTGAGTACGTGCTTAGACCTCTGATGAGACCTTGGTTCCTTGGCTTGAGCAATAGCCCCATTGTTGCCACAGTACAATAGTATTGGGTCTACTATGCTCGGAACCACTCCAAGTTCCATAATAAACTTCTTGATCCAAACATAGCTGCAATGCACTCTAACTCGGTTGTCAAATATGTAGTCATCTCTTGTTTGGAACTCTTCCAACTGACTGCTCCACCATTCAGTGTAAAAACATAACCTGACTAGGATTTGAAGTCATCCTGGTCAGATTAAAAACTGGCATCCGTATGTCCGCTCTCTACGAGATCTCCATTTTTATATATCAAGAATAGATCCTTAGTCCTTCTCAATTACTTTAGGATATTCTTGATAGCCACCCATTGACGCTCACCAAAATCCAATTGATATCTACTTGTAACACTTAGAGCATATGATATATTAGGTCTTGTACATAACATAGCATACATGATTGATCCAATTGACTAAGCATACAGGATCATACTCATGCGAGTCCTCTCATCTTGCATCTTGGGACACATAGATTTTGGTAGTTTTATCTCATGAGTCATGGTAAGAAACCCTCTCTTGGACTGCTCTATGCTAAATCTATTTAGCAGTTTATCTATGTATGTCGACTGTGAAAGACCTAACAACTTCCTTGATCTATCTCTATAGATCTTTATTCCCAATATATAATTTGCTTCTTCAAGCTCTTTTATGGAAAAATTCTGGAACAACCAAATTTTGACAGATTGCAAACTTAAGCTATCATTTCCTATTAGGAATATGTCATTCACGTATAACACAAGGAATATGATAGTACTCCTACTAACCTTCTTGTACACATAAGGTTCATAAGGATTTTGTGAGAAACCAAACTCTTTAATTGTCTTATCAAATCGGATGTTCCAACGCCTAGATGCTTGCTTCAATCCATAAATAGATTTGTGAAGCTTGTACACCCTTTTGCCATCTTTGGATATGAAGCCCTCAGGTTGTATTATATACACGTCCTCAACTAGGTTTCCATTTAGGAAAGTCGTCTTCACATCCATTTGCCATATTTCATAATCATAATGAGTAGCAATGGCTAGGAGTATTCTAATGGATTTAAGCATGGCCACGGGGCTAAATGTCTTATTATAGTCAACTCCTTATTTTTGACGATGACCTTTAATGACTAGCCTCGCTTTGTAGGTAATCACATTACCATCCATATCAATTTTCTTATTGAAAATACACTTTCAACCTATGGGTTTTAGCCCTTCAAGTGGGTCAACCAAAGTCCATATTTGGTTTTCAAACATGGAACCCATTTCGGATTTTATGGCTTGAAGCCACTTTTCAAATTCTGAACTCTTCAGAGCCTCTTCATAGGTTGTAGGCTCGTCGTCCTCTATAAGCAATACGTCATTTTGTTCACTTACGAGAAATCCATATCTCTCTGGAATATTGTGTATCTTACTTGACCTACAAACATTTTGTGTGTCAGAAGGTTCAACTGTTGTTTCATCTCTGTGAATAACAATTTCAGGTTTAGGCAGTTATCTACTTCTGTTTGAGCATCATGAACTTCATAAAGTTCAACTTTGCTCCCACTGTCTTCTGTTAGAAGAAACTCTTTCTCTAAAAAGACAACATGCTTTGAGACAAACACCTTTTGCTCTAAAGCTTTATAGAACTGATATCCAATTATTTCCTTAGGATATCCTATAAACAGACATTTATTAGATTTCGCTTGAAGCTTGTTTGATTGAATCTGTTTCACGTAAGCCGGATAACCCCAGACTTTCATATGAGAAAGATAGGGCTTTTTGTTAGTCTATATCTCATATAGACTAACTTCAACTACCTTTGAAAGGACTTTATTTGTCGCATAAATAGCAGTATCAAGTGCAAAACCCCAAAAGGATTTTGGTAGATTCGCTAGGCCCATCATTGACCTTACTATGTCCAACAAGGTCTGGTTTCTCCTTTCAGCCACACCATTATGTTGCGTTGTGTAAGGTGGAGTCCACTGGGATACTATCCCAATATCTCCAAGATAAGTTAGAAACTCCTCGTTTAAGTATTCACCACCTCGATCTGATCGAAGTGTCTTAATACTTCTACCGAGCTGTTTCTCTACTTCATGTCTAAATTGTTTGAACATTTCAAATGCTTCAGACTTGTATCTCATTAGATACACATACCCATATCATGAATAATCATCAACAAAGGTAATGAAGTACATAAAACCTCCTCTAGCATGAATGGACATCGGACTATATACAAGAATGTATTAGGTCTATTAACCCATTCACTCGTTCACCCTGTCCTTTAAAAGGTAATTTAGTCATCTTGCCTAATAAGTAAGATTCATATGTGTCATATGATTCATAATCAAATAACCTCAAGCTACTACTCTTGTATAGCTTAATCATGTGTTTCTCACTTATATGGTCAAGTTGACAATGCCATAAGTAAGATGATTTTAAGTGATCTCATTTTTGTCTTTTATTGTCATTGATATTTAAAATTGGATTACACATATCTAATATGTAAATACCATTGCATAATGTAGCAGTACCATACAATATTTCATTCAACTTAATTGAACAACCATTACTTGAAAAATTTAAATGAAATCCCACTTTATTAAGACATGAAACAGATACAATGTTCTTTGTCATAACAGGTACATAATATCAATTATCCAAAATTAGCTCTATCCCACTAAGAAGATATAAAACATGTGTTCCTACAACTAATGCAGCAACTCTTGCTCCATTTCCCACACGTAGGTCCATCCCTCCCTTCTTGAGCGGTATATTATCCCTAAGACCCTGCATATCAACACATATATGTGAGCCAAATCTAGTATCTAATACCCAAATTTTATAATTAGAAATAGTATTAACCTCAATGACAAATAACATACCTTAAGTAGACGGTGGGGCATCTAATGCCTTCTTCTACTTCAACGACTCCAGATAAGCTTTGCAGTTCCTCTTCCAATGTCCTTCTTTGTTGCAATTGAAGCATATCCCCTTTGATGTGGTTTCCTTTGCCTTTTTCTTGGCTACACCTCCCATTGGCTTCTTGGACTTCTTCTTCTTTTAGTTCTTTTTGCGAGAACCAGCAGGAGAGTCCACCAGCATCACAGCCTTACTGTCTTTCTTAACAGTTTGCTCAGTTGTTTTGAGCAGATGAATCAACTCAGGTATTGATGTGGATATTTGGTTTATCCAATAGTTAAGCACAAACTGTGAATAACTATCAGTCAATCCAATCAGAATTAAGTCTATACTTAATTCATGATCCATTATGAAACCCAAACTAGCTAACCTCTTAATGTATCGATACATCTTCAGCACATACTGTACTGAAGATGACCCTTGAGCCATCTTAGAGGTGAAAAGAAACCTTGAGGTCTCGACCCTTTCAGGCCGAGCTTGCACATCAAATAATTCCCTTAGATGGTAGATTATGGTATGAGTATCCATAGCCTCATGCTACTTTTGTAGTTCTGGTGACTTAAAGGTCAGCATTATACAGCTAGCCAACTCACTATCATCTGGTAGCTTCTTGTAAGCTTTCTTGATCCTCATCAGATGCAGCAGTAGCATAGGGATCGGGAAGTGTTTTATCTAGGACATATGTTAGTTTTTCATATTTGAGAGCAATTCTCAAATTCCGTAGCCAATCCAAGAAGTTAGGTCCCGTGAGTTTGTTGGAGTCTAATAGAAATCGTAAGTTCACACTAGATGAAGACATCATAGCGATTCAATAACCTAGAAGAATGAGAGAAAGTGTTAAAATGTACACTAATGCATATCGATAAGGACTTTAATCACATGCATTATGGGTCCCACTATTCTTATTCAAATTCATAGCCCTTACTACAAATTTGAGAAAACTTATAGTTTTCTTAATGGGTCAATATCCAATATCACCAAAAATGACCTTGAGTTTGCCCAATAAGCCATCTTAGGTCAATTTGTAGGTATCATTCATACCAATTGTATTTAGTTATGCAACTATCGACTTGTGCCATCAACAGCTGATTTAGAACACTCATTTGGTTTTCAACTCTTTATTTGTACACATCCTATGTTTATAACCTAACTTTGCCTCTATCCACATTGACCTTGGGTTTGCCCAAAAAATCAATGCTTCCAGTTAGGACCAACCCATTAATCTGGGAATCTAATTTCCATGGTTTGAACATATTCGTGTAGGCCGGGCTTGGGTTTGCCTAACAACCCAACTCTAAAAGAACTCTGGTTCTTTCCATATCAATGAAAGGCGTAGGTCCTAATATTTCGGTTGAGGGATTTGTTATTTGGTCTTATCAATAATTAGATGATTTTATATATATATCACATATATATATTCAGATTATGGATAACTTAATTAAATTGAGTCTATGTCCATAACCACCCTTAAAGTGCATCTAATGCATGTATCACACAAAGGAGGTTTAATTGAGGTTGTGACTTGAGTATGCATCAAAATTTTGTGATTCGATTCAACTCTTAAACCAAATTGGGTACTAGTGTTAGTCTCAGTTAATTCAAATTATGAGTATGATTCGATTAGGAATCCTAAAATTCAATTATTTTGATGTCCAAATTAGACACTTTAATTCTAGTATATGCCATTTTCTAGTCACACTAGAAATTCTATACTCTACTTGGATTAATTCTAAATTACTCCTTCCAAAATTCCCATACATCAATTAGTCATCTATAATATCCCTAGGTCATCTTAAATTTATCTAAACAATTTCGGCACAAGCCAAAATTATCTTGACGGCCAAAGTTTATTCGAAGCTTAGTCTAAAATTCTAGAAAAATTAGCTTTTTATGATTACGTCGGTAATAATCTGGCAAAAGGTGGGTTGTTCAGAGCAAGCTCAATGGACAACAGGGATGGAATAACTGTTAGGTGGTTAGGACATCCTATTTTTAGCAAGATAAATAAGTTAACCTACTAGACACTAAAAGGACTGATTCAATGTTCAGAAAATTTTCAAAACCCTAATTTCAAGCACATGCACTAAGCATGCTACTACCATCAAAATAATACATTTCTTATCTTATAAAAACTTTATTAAGGTTTTATAACCGAACACATACACCATAAGTTATTAATCAAGTCAATTCCATCAACTTTCAAAAAGTTAACCAATGTTGACTTTAACTTGATTTATTAAATGTGCCTAACAAAAAATTCCAGAAACTAATTCCAAGGAATTATTTATTAACTAAGTGGAATTAGCCAACACATCACATATCTATGACACTTGTCATATTACTTCTAACACTAGTCAAAGTCTACATTATGCATGCATAAGATAATCACTTTAATAACAAGTGTCATGCATCTCATACACGTGGCAACATCTGCGCATACATAAAATTCACAAAAACCATTTTATGAAAATTAATAAGGAATTTACAAGCATGCATGTTCATCAGATTTCCAGAATTTCCTAGAACTTCATACATGCATCAGGATGAAACTAAATTCATAATAAAATAGCAAATGACATTCAGTTGCAGCTTCCTTTGACAAAAACATAAGATAACACCTTATAAACATTTTTGTGAAAGAAAATTAGAAAAAAAAATTTCTAGAATTATTATGAAATTTTCAAAATTGGCACATGCATTTAGTTTTCTAGAAATTCCCAGAAACCAACATATGAATAGACTGGTTATTAATTCTAAATAAAATAGCAAATGAAATTTAATTGCAATTTCCTTTGACAAAAATATGATATAACATCTTATAAACATTTATGTGAAAGAAAATCAAAAAACAATTCTAAAATTTATACGAATTATTCCAAATCAACATGCATGTCAATCAAAACCCAACAAACACTTTGCACATGTTCAATACGTCATCTAATACATTTATAAACTTGCTCTGATACCACTGTTAGGTTGGCCATTTATACATGCATCACATGCATCAAAATTCAGCAGAAGTGTTGGAATCTAAATTATGACACCATGACAATCTCGAAAAGCCAGGATCACACATGCATGCATAGATATATAAAAGAACATGGAATTTAAAACCTTTTACCTTTCGATTTCTCCTCCTTTCTTAATTCTTCTCCTTGTTTGGGTTGTTGCAAACACCAAACCCTTCTTTGATTACCCAAGAACACACAAAGATGAAGAAAAACAATGTGTAAGGGTATTAAAACACCAAACTTGATGAGTTCAAGTAGATGTTCAAATGCGGAGATAGATTAAGATTATCTTGCATGCAACTAGATTTATGCAACAATTGCATAAATTACATGAAGATAACTCAAGACATCTTCTATTTATCTTTAAAATGTTTCTAGAGCCCTTTCTATCTCACTTGAGTGTTTAATAACTAGTAAAAAACCTTCTGCACATAAGTGAAGAACTCACTTATGTATCAATTGTCGAGGCTTCTATCACGATCGTGGCCTATGAGCCATGATCATAGCCTACTTAAAAACTAACCTCGACTTCGGTCATGATCATGGCCTAAGAGACATGATCATATCCTATTTAAAAGCAGTCATACACACTTTGTTTCTCATCCCATCTTTTATGCGTGTGATCCTTAGGTTCCCTGTTATTTTAGGCACTTGAATTAACTCTTAATTCGATCAAATCATGGATGGTTTCATGCTACTTGAATTAATTCATAATTCAAGCAAATCATGAAAGGTTTCATGATGCCAATTTACTTAAATATAAATGGATTAACACACGAACTCTTCGATAGTTAATTCTTTGACTTCCGAACCTTTCCATAGACAATTACCATGTAATTCTTCCTTTCATCGTATTATATCCTACTTGGTTCAGAGTATGGGCTATATGTCAACCCCCACTAGATTGACTACGTCACATCTCGCCCAAGTGATGTTAATTCTTATCCTGGAATCTTATTACTCTATGTGTCATTAAAGACTCTCTTTATGACACATAACTACTCTGGTCAGAGACTCCTGAGTAATGACCTCGACAAGAGGCCATGGGTATCATCTCCTTCTATCAGGAGTGGTGAATCCTTTATTGGCTACCCAATTACCTTCAAATACTAATAGTTATACCCAATCACTACCCTAAGAGTGACCTCGTCTTGAGGTAACAAGGAATGATGTCAAATCACAGGATTAATATCCAAGATATCCTTGAGCACCTTAAGTCTAAGGATATTTGCACCATTGCTATTATGAGATTAATCATTGACATTTGATAGATCATCCATATGATAATCTCATAGCGGGTCTTCTAATGTACTTAATACTCTTAGTAAGCATTCACATGTTAACTTTAAATATCTCATGCTTATAGTTTGTGAGATCTACTGCTTGATCAAATTCAAGGAGTATAATATGTGCTAATCTATCTAGATTAATAATGTCCTGTCTTATTAATTCTATGACTTGGGGATTATTTAGATTCTAACATAATTGCACATGATAGTAATCTCATTATCATGATCTCATCATGATTTCCTGCATGCTATGTTTTGTATCATGGACTTCATTAATTCGATTTAAGGTCAACATCAACTCATATATAAACGAATATCAAATTAATGAAAAATTGCCTTTTACTTTATTAATCAAAATAAAGTTTGTACAAAAGTGCTAAAGGTGATTGCCTTTGGAGCACTACTCTAGCACCAAGACCTCCATATATCTTAAAAAGTAGCGAGGAAAGATAGGAAAAAAAATCCAAGGTACTTTCAAATCAGAGTTAAGAATAAAAAACAAACGAAATGAATTAAGAAAGCTGAAGATAAGAGAAATCTCGCTGAAAGGAGAGCTAATATGGAAGACAATGCTATAAAACTTCATACATACACAATTGATGATTCATGATTCATAATTTAGCCTTAAAAGGAAAATTCAAATTTACTTTGAGGATAATTGTGTTAATTTTTGAATATGTAATTGCAAAATGAAGCATGGAACTTGGTAGAGTTACTAAAAGGCAAGGTTTTAAAAACCGAATCAGATCGGCCAATCCGATTGAAAAAGTCTGAACCGGTCAGTGATCTAGTTCAGTTTTAACTAAAAACCTGTCAGTATGAAAACCGACTGGTTTGTTGGAGAACTGACTAGTTTTCATCGAACCGGTTAAACCAGTTTGGCGAGACAAAGGACGATACAAAAATTCCTAATCTTTTGGCTCACCAGCCGTTCCTATTTTCTCCCTCCCCACTTCTCTTGCTTCTGCTTCTCTTGTTTTCTCGCACAAGAGCAGCATTCGTTGCTCTTCTCGAAGATCTACAGAAGAAAAGTAAAAGCCCAAAAAATCTCCATTTCTCTCTTTGATTAACTTTCTCTCTATAAACCTATGATGGACTCCGTCGAGCCTCCATTGACGTCAACCAATGACCCCATTCCTAGCTCTCTAATCCACCTGTGACAGGAACCTTTTGAGTACAACCTCCTCCCAATTCCAAAACTCATCTTCCCCGACCTGACCTAGACTCTCATTCAACTCAAGCAAAAGCTTGCGAACCTTTTGGTGTGGCCTCCTCCTAATTCTAAAACTTATCTTCCTTGACCCGAACTAGATTCTCATCCAACTCAACCAAGGGGCAAAGTCATGGGTTGAGGTTTTTTTGGGTCCTAGAATGGATTCTTCATGTGCATATAGAAAGATTCCTGATTTGTCATGATATGTTGTCCTATTAATCTCACAAAAGAGAGTTAGTTAGCAATAAATATTATAGTTTCTGATTTTGTATTTTTGCAGGTTGGCTGTGATATTTCTGGCGTTTAATGTGTTCTTTGCAATCTTTTATGTTGTTTTGGTATGTCTTATTGGGATTGACTCTGTTGATGCTTACCGTGCATTATAACGATTCTTTATGCTGTTGAGGGGCAGGTATGAAGGGGTTTGCATTTTCTTCAAATTGATGATCAAGTCCTAGTAAATGGATCTCTTTAATTGGCTCTTGGTATTAGAATTTCTTAAGTTTGTAACTGAAGATCCAATGCTTGTTTTGTGAATTTGTAGGAAGGTGCATCAGAGGTAGATCTTAGTGTACTTCCAAGGTACAGATTTCAAGAAACCAAAAATAGTGAAAAGGAGGATGTTGGAGCTAGGAAAATGGTTCCTATTGAAACAGGCAATGGATACTTAGCAAGTGAGTACATACTTCTGCATGAGGATGCTATAAGTTGACAGGAGATAATAATTAGAGTTGAGTTTCATAATTGACTCATAACATTGTTCGATTAACTAATCAACTGTGTAAATCATAGGAAATTTTGAAACAATATATTGCAGTTACAAAGATGATATTTAATAGGAGGTGATTGACTATGAAGTAATTAGAGTAGCTGGAAGAAGAAATAATGATGATATTACAACACTTAACAATGGATTGGAAAAGAAAAGAAATAGAGGTAGAGATTAGGAAAAGAAAATATAGACCCAAAGCTTTATATAGAACTTTGAGAAAGAGAAATATAATTGAGGTACAGATAAAAGAAGTATATGTGAGATAAGGTTGTTAATTAAAGTTGCTAATTGATTATGTCTAATATATAAACAGTGAATTAGAAGAAGAAAAAAATAGAGGTAGAAGTAAAGGGAAAAAGACGGACACATGAAAAATAGAACTTTGAGATAAGGAAGAGAGTACAGTTAGAGGAAGAATAGAAAGATATTTTGATATTGGAGAAAAAGAAAAAAAGCAGAGATAAAGATAAAAGAAATACATGGAATAAGGGTGTTTTAGTTATGTTAAAAATAAATTTGTTGATTTTATAATTAAAATGATAGAGTTCAATTCAATTTTAATTGCTTAACTGGATGAAAGAATCGAATCTGCTTACCTTTTCTTTTATTAATTTGTAATCGAATTCTACATATTTCAAGTAGGAAGCTGTTAGATAATAACTAATAAAGAACCACGTTAGGTGAGGTTTAAGTTGGTTTAAGCAATTCACACACTTCCTTGCAACCATCATTTTCATTCCACGTGCATTGTGAAATGGTTTAAGATGAATAATACATGTCCTCTCTGCAAATACAACATTCTCAAGGGGAATGAAGATTGAAGACATTCAAGTATAAATCCAACTTTATAGTGTTCTTATTGTCTATCTTAAAAGAAAATAAGGTTCTCCAAGTTCCAGTGAAGACAGTGACTTGACGAGCCTCTAGAAATTCCTAGATTCATTGTATGAGCTATTGGAAAACCCTGTCCAAAAATGAAGCCATATCCACATTTTTCTTTTGTCCCATTCCCATCTATGCCTGTGTTATTTGTTTGTTTCTGTTGTCAAAACTAGCATCAGCTTACTTTTCTATATACAATGTAACTTTTGGTCCTATTATATGATTTTAGCTAGTCATGTAATAGTTTAGTTGCCTATAAATATGCAATATGTTCAATTCAAAGATGGTTTAAAACCTTACATACTTCAATTGATGTCTGTTTATGTATTCTTTCCTCGAGCTTTCCACTTTTGTTGAATATTACGCAATAATGAGGTAGGAGCTGTGGAGTGATGCACTACTATGGCAGATGGGTGGACTGATCAAAGACAAAGAACCTTGATTAATTTCTTGGTTTATTATAATATTGGAACAACTTTTTTATCAAGTCTATTGATGCTTATGACATGGTAAAAAGTGCTAATTCTTTATCAGAATTATTGTCTGAAATTGTCGAGTGGGTTGGACCAAAGAATGTTATGCATTTTGTTACAGATAATGTAGCTAATTATGTATCAGCTGGGTACTTATTACAATCAAAGTACAGGCATATTTATTCGTCTCCATATGCTGCTCATTATATAAATCTTATTTTAAAAGATATTGGTGGTATGGACCATATTTCTAGTCTTACTTCACGTGCATCTAAGATCACCATTTTTGTGTATAATCATATCACATTTTTGTCTTAGTTAAGAAAGCAAGAAGATTGGATTGAGATCGTGTGTCCTGCTACTACCAGGTTTGCAACTATATTTATTGCTTTGAAAAGTGTTTATAAACATAAACAACTACTTCAAAATTTAGTGACAAGTAAACAATTTTCAAGTCATAAATTATCAAAGAGTGAAAAAGGAAAAGAAGTTTGTGCTATTATTCTAGATAATAAAATTTAGGATGCTTGCTTGATCATTGTGAAGATTGTGGCTTCGCTTATAAGGTGTTGAGGATTGTTGACTAAGATGAGAAGTCATCTTTGGGGTATATATACGATGGTATGTATAGGGCTCACAAAACAATTATAAATCTTTTTAAAGGGAAGGAGAAATTGTACAAGCCTTATATAGATATTATTGATCAATGATGGGATAAGCATCTTACTCAAAGGATCCATAGCAGCTTATTTTCTCATTCCTTATTGCTTATATAGTGGACAAGTATGTACAATTCGTATTATGGGCGGTTTGTTTGATGTGATTGAATGCAAAGGTATTTTCTCTATTGAAAAGCAATCGCAAGCGATAAATGAAACTAAATTGCATCATAAAGTTCTAGAGGGTTTTGCTAGATTATCAATAAATAGAGAACTTATGATGAAAAAATGCAGTCAGGTAAGTTTTATACTTTTAATTCATTATGTACTTATTAATAATATATATTTTATCATAACTATTAATTTAAAATACAAATGAGTGGTGGAGATTATTCGATGACAGTGCTCTAACATTGAGAAAACTTGCTATTAGGTTACTCAGTCAAAAAACTTTTACATCAGGTTGTGAACGTAATTGGAGGATTTTTTAACGTATTCATACAAAGAAACGAAATCGTTTAGAATATCAAAGACTTAATGACCTTGTTAACGT
This sequence comes from Erythroxylum longipes, assembly GCA_027563885.1. Classification (NCBI taxonomy): domain Eukaryota; kingdom Viridiplantae; phylum Streptophyta; class Magnoliopsida; order Malpighiales; family Erythroxylaceae; genus Erythroxylum; species Erythroxylum longipes. The sequence goes on from JAOQMS010010387.1 coordinate 25,854, forward strand.
TACTTATAATCTGAAAATGAAGAATAGGTATTTTATAGTTTTGTTTTTATTTTAATATTTTTATTTTTATTATTGACATTATAATTTCTTTATTATGTGTTTAGAGCACTTAGTAAGAAGAGAACATATGATCCAGTTGATATTGATTGTATTGAACATGTTGATTTTTGGATCGAAGAAGAATCAAAGCCTGATCTTGATTATAATGAACTTGAAAAGACGATTTATGAAGAAAATGCATTTATCACAATGAATGAGTTAAGAACATCTACTGATGGTCAAATCATATCTTATTTTGATCATATTTGAGTTAAAATTATACTATATTACAAGTTTACAATTAAGAATAAATTCATACATTACTAATTTGTAATTTATTTTAATACAGTAGAAGAAGTTGATGCAAATACTTTGGATGAAAGCATAGTTTACGAATCTTTAAATAATGTTGGAGAATTTGGAGCTTTTGACGGTGATGAGATACAACCTCCTTCATAAATACAATTGTGATTTTTATTGTTATTTTAAGTTTTATATCAGCTTCATATTTATTTATTATTAGTTCATTATATAATAATAGACATTGGTCTATTTTTATTTTAATAAAATTTTATTTTTACTTATTCTTATAAATTTTACTTCTTATTTATTATATACCGATTTTATAGCGGTTCACTACCGATTGAAACTCTAAACCTTAAACATTTCCTTTAACCGGTTCGATGTTCGATCCAGTTTTTAAAACATTACTAAAAGGTTAAAGGCCCATTGGATGCAATCAAGTACTCAAGACCAAGTGTGTTACCAAAGATCAATTAAGGATATAAAGCAAGAGTAGTGGCTAAAAGTTATAGCCAACAAAAAAGTGTTAGACTAAATTAGAGACCTTGTCTTTTGTTTCTACTAAAGACTCCTTACAAATCATTACCATAATTGCAACTCATTTTGAACTAGAGTTTCATTAAATAGATGCAAGAATGAGTTTCTTAAGTGGAGATTTAAGAGAAAATGTTTGCATGTTTCAACCAATTGGTTTTGAGATAGCCGAGAATGAAAACATAGCTTGTAAGCTTTAAATGTTAGTTTATAGGTTAAAATAAGATGTAAAGCAGTGATATACCTCAAGTCTAATAAAATTTTAATTGGTAACAAGTTTAAGGAAAATATTTTTAGATCAATGCATATTTATAAAAGTTGATATCTTTCCTGTTGTAAATGAGGTTGATATATTGATTCAGATAGGAAAATTAATGCTTGATCAGTTTTACACGAAAAATTATAGTGAAGCATCGTATGTTTTGCGCATACAAATGTTTCGTGATAAACACCAATGGCATTCACAAATTGTCTCAAGCGCCTACATTAATAGTATCTTGAAAAGATTTAATTAGTTTTTTTTAAAGACTCCAATTGTGAAAGGTGACAAGTTCTATAATGCTCATATCTGGTTGCTAATTTTCAACTACCAAGTACCATCTATAAATGTAGGGATGGTAATTTTTGACCGGCATAAATTTAGTTGTTTTTAATAGACCAAAACTTATGACTTAAGTCCAAGTTTATACTAACTTGATACTTAATTATTTTAAACAAAACAATATCGTTTTATCTAAAAGAGTCAAAACTCAAATAAACCTAGGCTAAATAGTTGAAATCTAAACCTAATTAAAAAATTACATTATTATATATTTTTAATTTTAAAGAAGTTATTTTTAAAAAATTAACGGACTGACCGTTACCATCCCTACATAAATGTCTAGGCTTCATACGTAGTTGTCGTACAGGCTCATGTATCAAGATCTGATCACTCGTTAAAATATGAAAACCTCCGTACTCGTAATTGGGTTACTGAAGAGAAGATCCGCTCCATTTTTAACTACCATAAATGTCAAGGCTGAAGGCTTCATACGTAGCTGTCGTAGGCTCATGTTTCAGGATCTTATCAGTAATTTTCAAGTACCATCCATAAATGCGTGAAATAATAATAGCGCGTAGCAACTTACCTGTTTGGTTTTATTTACGCCTTTTTGTTACAGTCCTTTCCTTTTGTTTCTTATTTTTAGTTTATATTTTTAGATAAAAAATATTTCATTTAATTATTAATGATCAATATAATTATATTTTTATTATGAATAATAATTAAATATTAGAACAAATTAATCATATTTATTAATAACTTAAAAGTTCTATTGCAATATTATTTTATAAATATTTTTAGATTAAAAATATTTTAAATTTTAAAAATAAGATTTCATATAATTATAAAAATTAAATTAAAATAAATAATTTAATTAAATCAATTATAATTCTTATTAGTTATTAATACTAAATAATTAAGTAAATATATTCAATTGATGAGAAAAAGAAACAAATATAAAAATTAGTTTTTATAATTTTATAAAATTTAATAATTAAAAGATTTTAAATTTTAAATTTTAAATTTTAAAATAAATTTTTATTAAACTTAAAAATAAAAATAAAAGATAAAAACGAAAACAAACATTACGAAATATTGATATTGGATTTGATCGAAGATACCCTAATGCAATCCTATTCGTTCTTCAGTAAGTCTGGTATAGTCGTAAAAGAAACCGAATCCACTCAATAAGAAGAAAATAGCGCTGGGAAGTTTGAGTTTTGGTATGTAACTAATTTATGATATATAATTTCTAACCAGAATATATAAGTTTAGTATTTCAACTGTAGGCACAATTTTTTTATTTGAATAAATTGTAAAAGAATTAAAAGTTGAAACAAATTTAATTTGAATGATTATAGATATATGATTTTATCCTTTAAAATTTTTGTAAAAATAATTATAAATTATGGCTTTGGATTAGGTAAGGTTAAAATTAAAAAAATTTATAATAAAAATATCTTACATTTTATAATTATATTCTGAATTTTAAAAAATAATAATAAAATATTTAAACTCTAAATTTTTTACAAAAATAACTCTCTATTATACTCTTTATTAAAAGAACTGAAGTGGCTTATCATACCAATTAATGTCTAATGGAATAAATTTTTAATGAAGCACAAAACTTAACATAATGTTTTTTCTCCATCTCTTTCACTTTGTATCTGCTTGTACTGTGACAAACTCATTTATTCATATATATTTTTATATCATTTAGATGTGTTTTTGTCACTATAATTGAACTTTATTGCATTATTTGTTATATTTTAGTTTAATTGTGATTAATTGATTTTGGGATACTTAATGTTATATTATTTATAATGTTTATTGTAGGGTAATCAAAAGATAAAAGAAGTAGCAGTCTAAAGCATTAACAAACAGCTGGAGAAGAGAAGCAAATTAAAACGGCAGCACCGCATACACAAAACGACACAGCAGTGGGAAACAAAGGAAGGAGAAACAAAACGACAACGCTAGAAAGAAGAATAAGCCAAAACGCAAGCCACATGAACAAATAAAGCAGCAGCTGGAGCAAGAAGCAAGCAAAACGCAACGCACGTCGGGCGGAGGGTTTGGTGTGTCTGCATTGTTTTTGGAGAGAACGCAGAACGCAGAACGCAGAGAAAACAAGAGAAAAAGAAGGGCAAAAAAACGCAACAACAATAGAAGTAAAACGACCTGCACATTGGGAGTAGGGAGCAAAAAAGCAGCAACATATGACGAAACGCAACGCACGGCCAAGTGGAGAAGAGAGACCAAAACGCCACAACAGATGGAGAAAACGACGCAACAACAGGAGACGCTGGAGAGCAAAGGGCAAAACGCAAAGCATGGAGACATAAACCAAAACTTAAACGCAGTTGCACAGGAGAAAAAGAACCACGCAGACGTAGCTAGGTTTTTTTGGAGGTGGGCATTGTTTCGAAAATAAAGGGGAAATGCAGAAAACAAAAGGAGGGTTTATATATATTGATGGCAGCATTCTCCAGAGAATTAGTTTTCGTTTTTCTCCTCATCTCCACAAATCCAAACCATCAGTCTCATCTTCTATGGCTGATTGTTGGAGTTCATTGTTGGTAGTATCTGCGATAGTCTTTTATGGCTAGTTTGTCTTGATCTTTCGATTTAATGGCAATGGCAGGAGCTTAGGTCTTCATAGGAGAGTTAGAGCTACATTTATCTTCTCCTCATTTAATTATTTAGTGATTCCTAGATCTTAGGATAACTATTTAATTATTTAGAGTCATGTATTCATTATATCTTTATATTGGAAGATTTCTGTGACTGGATTATTATTTAGCAACTGATATTATACTGAATATGACTTAATTTCATTACTTGATTTTGAGTCAAGAATTTGTATTGAGATTTTAGTGAATATTTGGTAATTATTCAAGGTGGCTTAGATTATAGGATCGTTATATCGGTTGCTAGCTCTAATTCTATTTTATTGATTATTGAGTAATAATTGAGCATTGGTTTTTAGTATTCTTAGTTCTAGTTTACTATTCTGGTGGTAGTTAGTAGATTGGGACCTTGGAAAACATTTTGTGACAATTTGATGAGATGGCTCGGTTGTTGGACTGAAAGTTTGATTATAACTCTTGGTTCATTGTTTTGAACTTCTATATCTGTTTAAGTGATGACTGCTTGTGCTATTGAATTGGAGAGTTGCTTTTATCATTGTTAATCACTTGTGTTTTTTTCATTCCATTCACTCACTATTTCATATCACTCATTTTAAATTTAAAATACCAAAAACAAGTCCTTTGTGCTTATTTTAATTCATTGCAATTTTAGTGATAGTTAATCAAATCAAAATCCATTCTATAGTTTAGGTTGCATTGCATTTAGTTACTTAGGAATTTAATTTCATTTTCTACTCCTTAAAGAGAACAACCAAGGTTGCACTATATGCAATTCTTGGTTAAATTTTGAAATAACCCTAAGATGACATCGGACTTAGGTTGTTTCAAGTGGCGTCGTCGCCGGGGAGCCAAGAAATTGGCTCCCTGGTAACTAAGTTTCAAGTAACGTTGACTAGGTTTATCTGTTGAGCCTCATACTTACGGTGGCATTGCATAGTTCATTTCCATTTCCATTTTGCATTTTCTTGGCTAGATAGAAGTTTTAGTTTGCTCTTTGATTTAGTTGTGATTTAGTGGATGACATTGCTCTTGTTTGCTTGATTATAACCTACTTGGTTATTTTCTTGAGTGTATGGGTCTATTCTCCAAGTCAAGTTTTTGGAAAATTGCTTCTTTTTGCATATTGGTGAAGTTTTGACGTTCTTTGATTATTTGTCCATATTACATATTTTCACACTCTTTCATACACTATTAAGTGATAGTCATCCATACTCATACATTCTCATACACACACACTTGCACTCAACATATTTTTCCACTTTTTTTACTTGAATCTTGTTGTGTAAGTCAGTTTTGCACCTGTTTTTTATTGTTACTGTTTATGCCTAGGAGTGATAGGGCTTTACCTTTGATTCCCTTAAATATTGAACTTGAGAGGTTAGTGAAAAAGATTAGAAGAAAGAGGCGAATAGAGAGTACAAGTCAAGTTATTGTTGAGGAGGAGCATATTTTGCAAGAGTCAAGTTTGTCATCTAGTGAACAAGAACCTAGTGAGAGAGCTACCTCTAGTGAACACTTTTTTGTTAGTGATTTTGAATTAGAGCAAGAAACCATAGATGGTGTTAATGGTACTAATGGACATAATGGGCCTAATGGGAACAATGGACAAGGTGAGAACAACCTAGGGAATAATGGTGAGGATAATGGAAGCATAAGGGAGATTAATAATTCCAATGTTGATTATGAACCTTATGGCTTTTATACTGGTGATGTGAACTTTGAAATTAAAGGAGCATTAATTTCTTCCTTACCTAGATTCCATGTCTTTGTAGGTGATGATCCATACAGGCATTTGAAGAGTATACATATGGTGTGTTCTTCCATAAAACCACCCACGACAACTCTTGAAGATGTATTGAGGAGAGCATTCCACTTCACCTTAAAAGGCAAGGCCAAGGAGTGGCTTTACACATTACCTCAACATTTCACCACATTAACTTGGGATCAATTGAAAGGAGCATCCTTGGATGAATGTTTCCCTGCCTCTAAAACTGTAAGGCTCAAAAAGGAGATAACCAATGTTGTGCAACGAAATAATGAATCCATGCACAAATATTGGAGAAGGTTCATTACACTTCTAGCCCAGTATCCTTACCATAATAATTCCAAGAATGATCTGGTCAACTCTTTCTATGAAGGGCTCCGTCCATATCATAAGCCCTTAATTCATATCGTTGCTAACGGTTTGCTCAGAGAATTAAGTCCCAATGTTACATGGGACCTACTTTAAAAGATGGCTACCAATGACCCTCAATCTAGAGACATAAGAAGGGTGTACAATACCTCTTCGGCTTCTTCCCAAGATATTATTAATGAAATTACTGCTTTGGTAAACCGAATGGAGAAAAGACTTAATATTTTGGAGAATAATGTGAAAGCCAAGCAAGTTAATTCAGTGGGTCATTCTCAAGCTATAGTAGTCGGTTGTGAGTACTGTAGGTCCATGATGTATGCTTCCAATAATTGTGCTCGATATGAAGAAGTTTCTGCCCTATAGAAAAATAGAAATGGCCAATATCAAAAGAGGGATCCCTACTCCAACACCTTTAATCCGAGTTGGAGAGATCACACTGACTTTAGATGGGGTAGGGATCAAGGCAACACTTAAGGAAATTCTTCCAATCAAATAGTGTCTAATCAAAGGACATCATCTTCTTTTTCTAAGGGTGATGAATTTGCTATAATCATGAAGGGCATCTAAAGGATTAACTCAAGATTAGATCAAGAGAAGAAACAAACTGATGCTAAGTTGAACGCTATGGGTAATAAGATGGACTCATCTCTACAAAATGTGTTCTCTTAAGTTGGTGTAAATAGAGACTAAGCGTACGAACTTGAACACTTTTGTAACTCAAATCTCCAAAAACTTGAGTGAACAATAAGCAAAGAGTAGTGGTTCTATACCCTCCAACATAGTGATAAATCCTAAATCTTTGAATGCAATCACACTGAGAAGTGGTAAGGAAATTGGTGCTAAGAAAGTGCAATTCAAAGAGAATGAAGAGAATGAAGAACCAGTTAATGAGGAAATATAAGTTGAGTCTCCTCCTGCTAATACTACTCAAGAAACTTCCCAAGTTGAGAAAGAAGCTTCTATTCAATCTTAAAGCCTACAAAGAAAGATTCTCTTGGAGAAGTCTTGGAAACAACCAATGGTACAAAATGATGAAGAGGCAACAACAAATATCATGAAGAGACCAATAGAGAAAGGATCACCTTCTTACTACAAAGGTGATGAGGTAAATAGTCGTGACTTGCCTTTCTAAATTCTTACTTCGTTAGTAAAATGATTGCTGATAAGAAAGACAATGATGAATTGTTTGAAATGTTTAGGAAACTTGAAGTGAATGTGCCATTGCTTGAATTGATTAAAAAGATGCCTAAGTGTCCTAAATTCTTGAAAGACCTATGTATAAATAAGAGAAAGTATAGGCATAGTAAGAGAATCCAACTGTAGTTGAGTGTTAGTGCCTTATTTAAGCCATAGTTGCCCATTAAATGTAAAGACCCGGGTTCTTACACTATTCCTTGTACCATAGGTAGAACTACTATCTCTCATGCCCTACTTGACTTAGGTGCAACAATTAATGTTATGACAACCTCTGTTTATAAGACCTTGGGTATTAAAGCTTTAAAAGACACTAATGTAATGCTTGGTCTAGCTGATAGGACAGTGAGATACCCTAAAGGCATTCTTGAGGATATTCTTGTGCAAGTCAAAGGTCTTGTTTTCCTAGCTGACTTTTATGTCCTGGATATGACTAATGAACTCCTTGCGGAGGGTACACTGATTCTAGGTAGGCCATTCCTTCTAACTGCTGAGACCATAATAAACGTGAAGAAGGGTCTTATCACTATGGGAATTGGGGATCAAGAAGTACAATTTAATCATTCGGAAGCTATGAGCCATAGTTATGAAGATTGTTCTTACTTGGGTATTAGTTTGATTGAATGTCATGATAATGATGTGGATGACTTGCATGAGCCTGACTGGTATGACCTGGTTGTGAATCATGATGATGCGCTTACTTGTTTAACCTCCTTCCATTCTTTTGATTTTTGTACATGTGAGGGTGATGTATCATGTGTCTATTGTTTTGAGATAAATAGCTGGCTTTTCATTCCTCATGAATTTGATGCATCCTCTCGCTTTAAATATGATATATCTGCTGATTCTACACTTGATAGCCTTGAGGAAGGTGTGTTTCTTGATTTTGCAGGAATTGATGATAAAGGAGCTGTTATACAAGTCACAAATGTATCTTCTCCTTCAAGTGGTGCTGGAATATTATAAGAGGATAGTAGCGATCCTGCTACTGCTCTAACCCCTTCTAATCCTACTCTCACTTCTGATTTACTTTCTTTTTCTATTAATCAGACTGACCCTAATCCTGCGATTTTTAGGTCATTTGATGGTGGCATTGAGTCGGGAATTGGAGGACATATACACCATACTAAGCTTATATCTCCTTCCCCAAGACACATGGACGCACCACTCACACTGAGTGCACTTGATATACCAAAGCTGGTTCCCTCTATTGTGCAAACCCCTGATTTAGAATTAAAACCCCTTCCCCCTAACTTGAAATTTGTCTTTCTTGCTGATGATTAGAAATTTCCTGTTATTATTTCCAATTCACTGAGTAGTTCTGAAGAAGAGAGATTAGTTTCTATGTTGAAAGGGTATAGGAGGGCTATAGGTTGGTCTTTAGGGGATATACCAGGGATTGATCCCTTGGTTTGCACACACAAGATCCTTTTGGCTAAAGGGTCCAAACCAATTAAGCAGCCACCAAGGAGGTCAAATCCTTTTATTCATGATGCGGTTAAGAAGGAAGTGTCTAAGTTATTGAGTGCAGGGATCATATATGCCATATTAGACAGTGAGTGGATGAGACCGGTACAGGTAGTACCGAAGAAGAGCAGTATCACAGTAGTGAGAAATGAGAGTAATGAACTTATTCCATCAAGAGTTCAAAATGCTTGGAGAATGTGTATAGACTATAGGAAGTTTAACGAAGTGACTAGGAAGGATCATTTTCCATTATAGACTATAGGAAGTTTAACGAAGTGACTAGGAAGGATCATTTTCCATTACCATTCATTGATCAAATTTTGGAAATAATATTTAGTAAATCTCACTATTATTTCTTGGATGGTTTTTCAGGATATTTTTAGGTGCCGATTGCACCTGCAGAACAAAACAAGACTACTTTTACATGCCCTTTTGGTACATACGCTTATCGAAGGACGCCATTTAGGTTGTGTAATGCTCCAATCACCTTTCAAAGATGTATGATGGCGATCTTCAGTGATTTATTGGAGCAAAATATGGAGGTTTTTATGGATGAATTCACCGTTTATGGTGACAGCTTTGATGAGTGCTTGCTTAGTCTTGAACATGTTCTTGGTAGATATATTAAGAAAAAATTAGTTTTGAATTATGAAAAATGTCATTTCATGGTAGATAGTGGCATAGTGTTAGGTCATCGCATCTCCGAAAAGGGGATTGAGGTTGATAGAGCCAAGATTGAAATTATTCCTTCACTTCCTTATCCTACTTGTATTAAAGATTTTAGGTCTTTCTTAGGGCATGTAGGGTTTTATCGATGCTTTGTAAAAGATTTTAGTACAATTGCTTTACCCCTTTCTACACTGTTGAAAAAAGATATTGATTTTCACTTTGATGATAAATGTAGACATGCCTTTGATACTTTGAAATCCTTGCTTATTTCACCTCCTATTTTGACTAAAACTAATTGGGATTTGCCCTTTGAACTGTCTTATGATGCTTTTAACTTTGCAGTTGGTGCTATGCTTGGTTAGAGGGAGGAAAAGCGATCTAAAGTGATAGCTTATGCTTGTAAGACACTTGAATCCGCTCAAGTGAATTATACCACTATAGAGAAGGAACTTTTTGCTATAATCTTTGCTTTAGATAAGTTTAGACAGTATTTAATAAATTCTCGAGTGGTTGTTTTTACAGATCATGCAGCGGTGCGATACTTGTTCAAGCACCCCAGTCTAAACCAAGACTGCTGAGATGAACTTTGTTGCTATAGGAGTTCGATATTGAAATCAGAGATAGAGCTGGAGCAGAAAATCATATAGTTGACCACCTTAGTCGGTTACCTAAAGGCACTGATGGAGTTGAATCTTTTGATCTTACTATTGATTCCTTTCCTGATTGTGCACTTTTTGCCTTGGCGGTTCAGAAGCCTTGGTACTCTAATATTGTTAATTATATTGTCGCTGATCTTATGCCTCCTTCTATTTCTAAGTTTCAGGTTGATAAGTTGAAGAGGGAGGCAAGATACTATATCTGGGATGCTCTAATTCTTTGGAAGCAATGCAGTAACTAGATCATCAGACAATGTGTTCCTAATAATGATATCCACTCTATCTTTACCTTTGGATATTCTTTATCTTGCGGGGACATTTTAGTGCCAATAGGACTACTATGAAGGTTTTAGAGTGTGGGTTTTACTGGCCTACCTTATTCAAATTTGCTTATGCTTTTTGTAAGTCTTGTGATAAGTGCCAGAGGTTTGGGAGTCTAAGTAGAAAGCATGAAATGCCTTTAAGACCTATACATTTTGTGAAAATTTTAATGTCTGGGACATGGATTTTATCCTTTTCCTCTGTCATTTGGGTTTTCATATATATTACTTGCAGTAGATTATGTGTCCAGGTGGGTAGAGGCAGTGCCAACTAGTAAAGATAATGCTTCTATGGTTGCCAAGTTTTTATGTTCTCATATGTTTTATAGGTACGACATTCCAAGAGCAATTGTTAGTGACTAAGGAACACATTTCTGCAATAGGACCATCAAGTCTCTACTTGCTAACTATGGAGTTAATCACAAGTTGGCCACTCCTTACCACCCTCAGACAAATGGGTTGGCTGAAGTCTCCAATCGGGAAGTGAAGTGGATACTGGAAAAGATTGTGAAACCATTTGGCAAGGACTAGAGTGAAAGGATTGAGGAGGCGCTGTGGTCTTATAGGACTGCTTACAAGAACCCTATAGGCATGTCTCCTTTGCTCTATGGCAAGTCTTGCTGTCTACCTATAGAGATTGAGCACAAATCTTACTGGGCAATCAAGGCATATGATGCAGACCTTGAATCTTCATTTAAAAATCGGACAATGCAACTCCAAGAGCTTAAAGAGATGAGACTTGATTCCTATGATAATGCTATAATCTACAAAGACAAGCTGAAAATGATTTATGACAAACAGATTCTGAGGAAAGAGTTCCATGAAGGTGACAAGGTTCTAAAGTTCAAGGCCCGGTTAAAGTTGATGCCAAGGATGTTCGTCACCAAGTGGGAGGGCCCTTTCAGAGTTACTAAGGTGCATTTATTTGGTACGGTAAAGCTGGTGGATGAAGCAACTAGTTATGTTTCACAAGCCAATGGTCATCTGCTTAAGCACTACCATGAGGATCAAAGACTCCCTTAATCACACAGTTGTTCCCTTCCACCCTTCTCCTTTACTTTTTATTGTATTGATTATGATATCTGTCTGCTGAGATAATTTGGAGTAAGTGTGGGGGGAGGGAACCTCTCCAGTAGGAAGTAGTTGTAATTGCTTGTTTTCATTTATTAGTTGTTAGTTTAGTTTCCCCTTGTTCTTGTCTTTTTGCGTACACTTTTTTTTCTTACATTGAGGACAATGTATTCACTAAGTGTGGGGGAGGGATTGCTTTTACTGATTTGTTTTGCCATTGTTTGGATTGCCATTTTATTGACTTTGCATTATGTACTGTTTATTTGATTGGGCTGAAATAATCTGAAGAATTAAAAATTTTTGAACTTTTTGAGCCAAATTGATTTGGTTCATCTCTTGAGAACGATTTGCTGCTGTGATTCCCACCTTCTGACTTGACTTTTGCAATCTTTGAGCTTTGTTTTCAAATCCTTGGTGCTTATGCATGTGAACATTAGCATGTCAAGGTTTGAATGCATTTTGATTTGAGTAATTTTTATTCTTAGTTGATTAGCATAGTGGAGTGCCTTCGGTGCAATGTTATTAACCTTATGTTTATAGCTTGATTTTAGGGAGGAAATATCTTAGAGAAAGCTTTGTTGGAAGGATTTTTTAGCATTGCTTTTCTTTCTCATCTTGTGTTATTTCCACCTAGTTTGGTTAGCCTCTAGAACTTTTCTAGATTCTTTTTCAAAGTTGCGTTAATACCTAGATTTGTAAGCATGATAGGGGCATTCATTTCTAAACCCTTTCACCTAAATACAAGCCATTTCAATTGACCTTTCCTTACCCCTTTGAGCCCTTCACTTTCATTCATTCCATTATTTTTGAACAAGTGTTTTGTATGAGTTACATTATGTTCTTCATTACATTATGTTCTTCATGATTAAATGTGCATCATTAATGTTGTTATTTTTATCTTCTTAGGTTAGGTATGCCAATATTTAAAAAAAGGGCAAGAAAGAGAAGAAAATGTACAGAAAAAGCAAAGAAATAATTTTAAAAAAGGCAAGAAAAAGAAAAAAATAAGAATGAAAGAAAAAAAGATAAAAAAGAAAAAGAAAAAGAAAAGAAAGGAATAATTTGGCCAAAAAGAATAAAGTTTGAAATAAGGAATCAATTAATGGTTGAAGATTAAAGATTGGTTCTTTAAAGTTGATATTTGCACATTAGTGTTCATTTGATGGTTACACTTTAGCTCAATTTGAGTTGTTTCTTAACACTCATGCATTGCACTTTTCATTATTTCCATTTCATCCATCCATTAGCCTTTCATCAACATTACAACCCTACAAAGTCCCATTGATCATGAAACTATGGTATATTAGTGGTGGAGATAGTAGAACCATTACAAGCTTATGGTAGGTGCTAATCTAGGTGGATTGAGTGAAAATTTCCCTATTTGAGAGATGAGTAAGACATTTGTATCTTATGAGAGATCTATTATGTTTCTCTTCCTTCTATCTTGTTATGTCTTTTGTATTAGTTTCTTTGCTCTGAAGCATTCCATGACTGTTGATCGATTAGGGATAGAGGTTGCTTGAGTTGATTGCATATTCTTGCCTTGTCGGTTTTATGTTTGCTTGCATTGAGTTTAACTTTTGGATTTCTCTTTACTGATAATTTGCCCAGGAGTGCAAAAGGCTTTCTCTTTACTGATAATTTGCCCAGGAGTGTAAAAGTCTAAGTGTGGGGGAGTTGACAAGCTTATTTATTCATATATATCTTCATATCATTTGGATGGGTTTTTGTCACTATAATTGATCCTTATTGCATTATTTGATTATTATTTGAATTATTGTACCTTACATTTAATTTGTGTTTGTAGAGGCAAAATTGTCATATTTTAGTTTAATTGTGATTAATTGATTTTAGGACTATTGATTCTACATTATTTGTAATTTTTGTTGTAAGGTACTTAAAAGATAAAAGAAGCGGCAGTTCATAGCATTAACAAGCAGCCGGAGAAGAGAAGCAAATTAAAACGGCAGTACCACATACACAAAATGACACAGCAGTAGGAAACAAAGAAAAGAGCAGCAAGCCAAAGAAGAAGCCAAAACGCAAGCCACATGAACAAAAAACGCAGCAGCTGGAGCAAGGAGCAAGCAAAACACAACGCACGTTGGACGGAGGGTTTGGTGTGTGTGCATTGTTTTTGGAGAGAACGCAAAACGCAGAGAAAACAAGAGAAAAGGAAGGGCCAAAAACGTAATAACAATAGAAGTAAAATGACTCGCACGTTGGGAGCAGGGAGCAAAAACACAGCAACATATGACGAAACGCCGTGCACGGCTAAGTGAAAAGAGAGACCAAAATGCCACAATAGATGGAGAAAACGACGCAATAACAGGAGACGCTGGAGAACAAAGGGCAAAACATGCAGCATGGAGACATAAGCTAAAACTTAAACGCAGTTGCACAGGAGAAAAAGAAACACGCAGACGTAGCGAGGTTTTTTTGGAGGTGGGCATTATTTCGAAAATAGAGGGGAAACGCAAAAAACAAAATGAGGGTTTATATATATTGACGACAGCATTCTCCAGAGACTTAGTTTTCATTTTTCTCCTCATCTCCCACAAATCCAAACCAGCAATCTCATCTTCTATGGCTGATTATTGGAGCTCATTGTTGGCAGTATCTTCTATGGTCTTTTATAGCTAGTTTGTCTTGATCCTCTGATTTAATGGCAATGGCAGGAGCTTGGGTCTTCATAGGGTAGTTTGAGCTACATTTATCCCCTACCCATTTAATTATTTAGTGATTCCTAGGTCTTAGGATAACTATTTAATTATTTAGAGTTATGTATTGATTTTATCTTTGTATTGGAAGATTTCTGTAGTTGGGTTATTGTTTAGTGACTGATATTGTGCTGAATTTGACTTAATTTTATTAATTTGTTTTGAATCAAGACTTTGTATTGAGATTTTAGTGAATATTTGGTGATTATTTAAGGTGACTTGAATTATTGGATCGTTATATCAGTTGCAGGACTAATTCTGTTTTATTAATTAGTGATTAATAATTGAACATTGGTTTTTAGTATCCTTAGTTTTAGTTTACTAGTCTGGTGGTAGTTAGTAGATTGAGACCTTGAAAAATATTTTGTGACAATTTGAGGTGGTTCGGTTGTTGGATTAAAAGTTTGATTATAACTCTTGGTTCATTGTTTGTAACTCTCATATATGTTTAAGTGATGATTGCCTGTGCTACTGAATTGGAGAATTGCTCTTATTAACTATATATACTAAGCGTGAAGATGGGTGACGACGAAAAATTAAAATCCAACCGTCCACTTCATTAACGGCTATCATCCTCTGTTTATCAATCCTCGACTCTCTATCAATCCTCCAAATTTCTGCTTTTTGTCTCCCTCCTCTCTCATGTCTAGAAATTTTGCCCTTTGTCTCCCTTCTCTCTCATGTCTAGAAACATCGTTGAATGGTGGCTTTTGAGGAACCCAGATAAAAGTTTCTTCCTTTTATGGGTTTTGTGTCATGTTTGTGGCGAGATTTTTGCATATTTGATGTGGGTTACAGCTGATTCTCGCATATTTTGTGCCTTTGATCGTGTATTTAGTTCCTGATAGTTGATTACGTTTGTGGGTCTTCCTGATTTTGCTTCTTTTTCTATTTTGTTTGTGGTGATAATGAAGAGGAAAGTTGTTGCCTTTTTTTTTATGGTGTGTTTAATCTTGGTGCTGCATCCATTATGACTAGTGTTGGGAAACATGGAAGGTGTTAGGAAACATGGAAGGTTTGTGTTCTACCGCTATCTTTGGTTACAAAGTTAAGAGCTTGATCTTGGTTTGTACATTCGTTTTTTCTTTTCTTCTGTTAATTGGCAAAAGTGGGATTTTTGTTATTCTTTCCAGTGATTATTTGGCGTTGCTGGAAGCTGAGTGTTTGTTACTCTATAAAATTGGTCTTGCGTTAGATTGATATCTTGGATTTATTGAATTGTTCAACAACTATGCGCTCCTATTCCTCTTACTTGTAAAGTTGCAGAGGAATTGTTTGTTTGATGGAAAGGTTTTTTATTGATGGAAGCAAGATAAATAATGATATTGTTTCCCATTTATGGTTCTGAAATAGGAATTTCAGTTGAAATGTCAACAATCTCTTGATTATTTTATCTCAACCATTGTATCTTTACCTTTTGATGTTTCTAACTATGTGTTGTGATGCAGCTAATATGCTTTGTACATGTGGATTCTTTGGGCTCCAGATGCGTACGCTATGATTCATGTGCAAAATTAGTGGGCGATATTCTAAGTTTTATTCAATGCTTGATACCGCTGTTTCTTATCTGGCTATCTTCATCTTAAAAAATTGTCATACTATGTGACAACAAATGATGCTTCTATGAATTGTTTATTACTCGCTTATTTCTCTTTTAAGTCATTTCTACCATGTCGATGTGAACTTGCTATTCACACATTTTGTTAATGTTCTGGTCATTGATATATCATTATTTACTAAATATTTTTTCATTTTTGTATTCATGAATACTGTTACTTATTATTTACCATTTTAAACAATTTAAATTCACTAAAATTTTCACTGTTATTATTTATTCATTGAACATTCACTAATATACCTTTTTTTTAATTTTCAGAAGATATTCTTGTTTCTTTTTCAAGGCTTAAACAATCTCTAGACAGAACATTTGAAGAAACTGGACCAGAATCGACACCAACCTCAGATGTTCCTGTTAATGATCGCAAGAAAAAGGCCAAATTATCATGAACTTTTTTAATCTTTGTTAAATATTAATTAATGCTATCACTATGTAAAGCACTCTTCATGATATTCTACTTCCATATAAACTATAACTTGTTTTTTCTTTTAAAATGATCTTATTGTCGTTAATATTGTATTTCCTATACTACTACCTTAAACAGATTATATATCTTTTGTGCCTTTTCATTTAATTGGTTGTTAAAATTTATTATCATTTGCAAGCGTTATATTGCAGTCATGAATACCAAGTGATTATACTTTGCAAGGGCATCAATGAAACTGCCAAAAACTGGCATCGTATCTACAGGATTCAATCATCATAAAGGTTATTTTGTCAAAGATACAACTGATGCAGCTGATTCATTATTAACATATCAATGCGTTGTTATTCTATAAATTCACTTTTGAATTTTATAATGGTCATTTTACATTACTTCATTGGATGC
>JAOQMS010010456.1:4461-16672 GCA_027563885.1 Erythroxylum longipes
TTACCCACCGTAGGTGACTAGCGCCTGTGCCAACGGGCTGTTTTCCCACCGAAGGTGCCTAGCGCCCACCAAAGGTATGCTGACGGGATATTTTTCCCACCGAAGGTGCCTACCAACCGTGCTGACGGACTGTTTTGTCCACCAAACTTGTGCCGAAGGGTTGTTTTTCCTATTGAAGGAGCCTAGCACCTGTGCCAACGGGTTGTTTTTCCCACCGAAGGTACCTAGAGCCTGTGCCAACGGGTTGTTTTGCCCATTGAATGGTCACCGACGGGGTATTTTTCCCACCGAATGTGCCTAGCGACTGTGCCAACGGGCTATTTTACCCACCAAACTTGGGAAGACTAGTTTTTTCCCACCGAACTTGTGTCGACAGGCTTTTTATCCCACCAAAGGTGCCTAGCGCACACACCGATGGGCTATTTTACCCACCAAAGGTTCCTACTGACCTTGCCGATGTGCTATTTTGCCCACCAAAGGTGCCTATCGCCCATGCCGATGCGCTATTTTTCCCATCGAAGGTACCTGGCGCCCGTACCGAAGGGCTGTTTTGCCCCCCAAAGGTCTGCCGACGTGCTGTTTATCCCACCGGAGGTGCTACCACCAGTGCCGATGGGCTGTTTTGCCCCTCCATCTTGTGCCGACGGATTGTTTTTCCCACCGAAGTTGTCGAGCGCCCATACTGACAGGCTGTTTTGCCTACCGATGGTGCCTACCGACCGTGCTAATGGGCTATTTTTGCCTACCGAACTTGTGCTGACGGGATGTTTTTCCCACCGAAGGTGCCTAGTGCTTGTGCTGATGTGCTGTTTTGATCACCAAAGTTGTGCCAACGGGCTGTTTTTCCCACCGAAGGTGCCTAGAGCCCGTGCCGACGGGCTGTTTCGCCCCCCAAAGGTCTGCTGACGTGCTATTTTTCCCACCAAAGGTGCCTAGTGCCCTTGTCGAAGTGCGGTTTTGCCCACCGAACTTGTACCGACGAGCTGTTTTTCCCACCGAAGGTACCTAACGCCAGTACTGACGGGCTGTTTTGCCCACCGAATGTGCACCGACAGGCTGTTTTTCCCACGGAAGGTGCCTAGCGACCGTGCCAACGGGTTGTTTTGCCATCCGAACTTGTGCTGGCTGGTTTTTTCCACCAAACTTGTGCCGACGGGTAGTTTATCCCACTGAAGGTGCCTAGCGCCCGTGCAGACGGGCTGTTTTGCCCATCGAAGGTGCACCGACGGGCTGTATTTCCCACTGAAGGTGTCTAGCGCCCGTGCCGACAGGCTGTTTTGCCCACCGAACTTGTGCGAACAGGCTGTTTTTCCCACCGAACTTGTGCCGACGTGCGGTTTTGCACACTGACGGGCTGTTTTACCCTCCAAAGGTCTGCCGATGTGCTGTTTTTCCCACCAAAGGTGTCTAGCGCCCTTGCTGACGTGCGGTTTTGCCCACAGAATTTATGTCGAAGGGTTGTTTTTCCCACCGAAGGTTCCTAGCGCCCGTGTTGACGAGTTGTTTTGCCCACCGAAGGTGCCTAGCGACTGTGTCGACGGGCTATTTTGCCCACCAAAGGTCTCCCGACGTGCTGTTTTTCCCACCGAAGGAGCCTAGCGCCCGTGCCAAAGGGCTGTTTTGCCCATCAAACTTATGCCGACGTGCTGTTTTTTCCACCGAAGGTGCCTAGCTCCTGTGCTGACGGGCCGTTTTGCCCATCGAACTTGTGCCGATGTGCTATTTTTCCCACCGAAGGTGCCTAGCACTCAATGAAGGCAAGCCGACGGGATGTTTTTCCCAACGAAGGTGGCCACCATCCGTGCTGGAAGGCTGTTTTACCCACCAAACTTATGCCCACGGGCTATTTTACCCACCGAACTTGTGCCGACGAGTTTTTTCCCACCGAACTTGCCGCGATGGGCTATTTTTCCCACCGAACTTGTGGCGACGAGCTGTTTTTGCCAACGAAGGTGCCTACCTACCATGCCGACGGGCTGTTTTGCCCACCAAACTTGTGCCGACGGGCTGTTTTTCCCACCGAAGGTGCACCGACAGGCTATTTTTCCCACCGACGGAGCCTAGCGCTCATGCAGACGTGCTGTTTTGCCCCATGAAGGTCTGCCGACGTGCTGTTTTCCCCACTGAAGGAGCCTAGCGCCTGTGCCTACGGACTGTTTGACCCACTGACCTTGTGCCGACGGGCTATTTTTCCCACCTAAGGCACCTAGCGCCTATGCCGACGGGCTGTTTTACCCACCAAAGGTGCACCGAAGGGCTGTTTTTCCCACTGAAGGTGCCTAGCGCCGGCGCCGATGGGCAGTTTTTCCCACTGAAGGTGCCTAGCGCTCGTGCCGATGGGCTATTTTGATCACCAAAGTTGTGCCAACGGGCTGTTTTCCCTACCGAAGGTGCCTAGAGCCCTTGCCGACGGGCTGTTTTGCCCCCCAAAGGTCTGCTGAAGTGTCGTTTCTCCCACCAAAGGTGCGTAGTGCCCGTGCCGACGTGTGGTTTTGCCCACCAAAAAGGTACCTAGTGCTGAAGGGCTGCTTTGCCCACCGAAGGTGCCTAGAGATCGTGCCGACGGGCTGTTTTGCCCACCGAAGTTGTGCTGACGGGCAATTTTTCACACCGAAGGTTCCTAGCACCTGTCCTGATGGGCTGTTTTTCCCATCAAAGTGGCCTAGCGCCCGTGCCGACGGGCTGTTTTGGCCACCGAACTTGTGCTGACGTGATTTTTCCCACCAAACTTGTGGCGACAGGCTGTTTTTCCCACTGACCTTGTGTCGACGTGCTGTTTTTCCCGCCGAAGGTACCTGGTGTCGGTGCCGATGGGCTATTTTGCCAATTGAAGGTGTGCTGAAGGGCTGTTTTTCCCAACGAAGGCACTTAGCGCTCGTGCCGATGGGCTTTTTGATCACCAAAGTTGTGCCGACATGTTGTTTTTCTCACCGAAGGTGCCTAGCACCCACCAAATGTACGCCGACGGGATATTTTTCCCATCGAAGGTGCCTACCAACCGTCCTGACAGGCTGTTTTGTCCACCAAACTTGTGCTGACGGGCTGTTTTGATCACCAAAGTTATGCCAACGGGCTATTTTTCCCATCAAAGGTGCCTACACCCTGTGCTGAGGGGCTGTTTCGCCCCTCGAAGGTCTGCCGACGGGCTGTTTGCCCCACAAAAATTGTGCGGACGAGCTGTTTGCCCCAACGAAATTGTGTCGACGAGCTGTTTTTCCCACTGAAGGTGCCTAGAGCCTGTGCTGACGTGCTATTTTGCCCACCAAAGGTGCACCGACATGCTGTTTTTCCCTCCGAAGGTGCCTAGCGACCTTGCCGACGACTTGTTTTGCCATCCGAACTTGTGCCCACTAGATTTTTCCACCAAAGGTGCCTAGCGCCTGTGTCGACGAGCTGTTTTGCCCCCTGAAGGTCTGCCGACGTGTTCTTTTTCCCACCAAAGGTGCCTACCGACCAAGCCGACGAGCTGTTTTGCCCACCGAAGGTGTACTGACGGGTGGTTTTTCCCACCATAGGTGCCTAGTGCCCATGCAGACGGGCTATTTTCCCCACCGAAGGTACCTATCGACCGTGCCGACGAGCTGTTTTACCCACCGAAGGTGTGCCGACGGGTTGTTTTTCCCACCGAAGGTTGCTTGGAACCATGCGGACGGGCTGTTTGGCCCACCGAAGGTGCCTACCAACTGTGCCGACGAGCTGTTTTCCCACTGAAGGTGTCCCGAAGGACTATTTTCCCACCGAAGGTGCCTAGCGCCTCTGTCGACGTGCTGTTTCTCCCACCGAAGGTGCCTCGCGCCCGTGCCGACGGGCTGATTTGCCCACCGAACTTATGCCGACGAGTTTTTTCACACCGATCATATGGC
Source organism: Erythroxylum longipes (assembly GCA_027563885.1). Classification (NCBI taxonomy): domain Eukaryota; kingdom Viridiplantae; phylum Streptophyta; class Magnoliopsida; order Malpighiales; family Erythroxylaceae; genus Erythroxylum; species Erythroxylum longipes. The sequence continues at coordinate 8,325 of JAOQMS010010456.1, forward strand.
GACGGGCTGTTTTTCCCATCGAACTTATGCAGACGGGTTGTTTTGCCCACCGAAGGTGAACTGATGGGCTGTTTTTCCCACTAAAGGTGCCTGACGCCTATGCCGACGGGCTGTTTTGCCCACCGAACTTGTGCCAATAGGCTATCTTTCACACTGAACTTGTGCCGACGTGCGATTTTGCCCACTGACGGGCTATTTTGCCCCCCGAAGGTGCCTACCAACAGTGCTGACGAGCTGTTTTACCCACCGAACTTGTGCCGATGGGCTGTTTTTCCCATCGAAGGAGCCTAGCGCCCCAGCCGACGGACTGTTTTGCCCACTGAATGGTCACCGACGGGCTGTTTTTCCCCCCGAATGTGCCTAGCGACCATGCCAACGGGCTGTTTTACCCATCAAACTTGGGCAGACTAGTTTTTTTCCCATCGAACTTGTGTCGACAGGCTTTTTATCCCACCGAAGGTACACCGACGGGCTGTTTTTCCCACCGAAGGTGCTTACCAATCGTGCTGACGAGCTGTTTTACCCACCGAACTTGTGCCCACGGGCTGTTTTTCCCACTGAAGGAGCCTAGCTCCCATGCCAGTGGGCTGTTTTGCCCACTAAACTTATGCCGACGGGCTATTTTTTCCACCGAAGGTGCCTAGCGTTTGTGCCGACGGGCTGTTTTGCCCACTGAAGGTCTGCCGACGTGCAGTTTTTCCCACCAAAGGTTCTTAGCGCCCTTGCCGACGGGCTTTTTTGCCCACCGAACTTCTGCCTACGGGTTTTTTCCCACCAAACTTGTGGCGACGGTCTATTTTTCCAACCAAACTTGTGCCGATGGGCTATTTTTCCCACCAAAGGTGCCTAGCACCCGTTTTAATTTTCCCACCGAAGGTCTACCAACATGCTATTTTTCCCTCCGAAGGTGCCTTGCACCCTTCCCGTCGGGCTGTTTTACACACCAAAGTTGTGCCAACGGGCTGTTTTTCCCAACGAAGGTGCCTAGCGCCCATTTCGTTGGGCTGTTTTACCTACCGAAGTTGCCTAACGCCCTTGCCGACTGGTTTTTTCCCACCAAACTTATGTCGATGGGATGTTTATCCCACCGAATGTGCCTAGCACCCGTGCGGACGAACTGTTTGGCCCCCTGAAGGTCTACCGACGTGCTGTTTTTCCCACCAAAGTTGCCTAGCACCCGTGCCGACGGGCTGTTTCTCCCATCGAACTTGTGCCGACGGACTGTTTTTCCCACCGAAGGTGCCCAGCGCCCGTGTCGATGGGCTGTTTTGCCCACCGAAGCTACCAACCGACCGTGCCAATGAGCTATTTTTCCCAGCGAAGGTGTGCCAAGGGGTTGTTTTTCCCACCGTAGGTGCCTAGCGCCCTTGCCGACGGGCAGTTTTGCCCACCGAAGGAGCCTACTGAAGAGCTATTTTGCCCATCGAAGGTGTACGGACGGGCTCTTTTCCCACCGTAGGTGCCTAGCGCCCATGCCGAAGGGAGTTTTGTCCACTAAACATGCCTACCGACCGTACCGACGGGCTATTTTGCCCTCCGAAGTTGTGCCGACGGGCAGTTTTTCACACCGAAGGTGCCTAGCACCTGTGTCGACGGGCTGTTTCTCCCATCGAAGGTGCATAGCGCCCGTGCTGACGGGCTGTTTTACCCACCGAACTTGTGCCGACGTGATTTTTTCCCACCAAACTTGTGGCGAAGGGGTTTTTTCCCACCGAACTTGTGCCGACGTGCTGTTTTTCCCGCCGACGGTGCCTAGCGCCGGTACTGATGGGCTGTTTTGCCAATTGAAGGTGTGCTGAAGGGCTGTTTTTCCCACCGAAGGCACTGAGCGCTCGTGCCGACGGGCTGTTTTGATCACCAAAGTTGTGCCAACGTGCTGTTTGTCCCACCGAAGGTGCCTAGCGACCACGAAAGGTATGTCGAAGGGATATTTTTCCCATCGAAGGTGCCTGTGCTGACGGGCTGTTTTGTCCACCAAACTTGTGCCGACGGGCTGTTTTTCCCACCTAAGGTGTGTCGACGGCAGCTTTTCCCACCGAAGGTGCCTAGTGCTCATGTCGACGGGCTGTTTTGATCACCAAAGTTGTGCCAACGGGCTGTTTTTCCCATCGAAGGTGCCTAGACCCTGTGCTAACGGGCTGCTTCGCCCTTCGAAGGTCTGCCGATGTGCTGTTTTTCCCACCAAAGGTGCCTAGCGCCAGTGTCGACGGGCTATTTGCCCTATCGAAATTGTGCCTACGGGCTGTTTGCCCCACCGAACTTGTGCCGACGAGCTGTTTTTCCCACCGAAGGTGCTTAGAGCCTGTGCTGACGGGCTGTTTTACCCACCAAAGGTGCACCGACATGCTGTTTTTCCCACCGAAGGTGCCTAGGGACCGTGCCGACGACTTGTTTTGCCATCCGAACTTGTGCCCACTGGTTTTTTCCACTAAACTTCTGCCAACGGGCAGCTTATCCCACCAAAGGTGCCTAGCGCCTCTGTCGACGTGCTGTTTTGCCCCCCAAAGGTCTACCGACGGGCTGTTTTTCCCACGAAGGTGCCTAGCGCCCTTGCCGATTAGCTGTTTTGCCCACCGAAGGTGCTTACCGACCGTGTCGATGAGCTGTTTTGCCCACCGAAGGTGTTCTGACGGGCTGTTTTTCCCACCGTAAGTGCTTAGCGCCCATGCAGACGGGCTGTTTTGCCTACTGAAGGTGCCTACAGACCGTGTTGATGAGCTGTTTTGCCCACCGAAGGTGTGCCGAGGGCCTATTTTTCCCACCAAAGGAGCCTAGCGCTCCTGCCAACGGGCTGTTTTGCCCACCAAACTTGTGCCGACCGGCTGTTTTTCCCAACGAAAGTGCCAAACGTCTGTGCCGACCGGCTGTTTTGCCCACCGAAGGTTTGCTGACGTGCTGTTTTTCCCACCAAAGGTGCCTAGCGCCCGTTCCAACGGGCTATTTTGCCCACCGAACGTGTGCCTACGAGTTTTTTTCCCACCAAACTTTTGGCGACGGGCTGTTTTTCCAACAAAACTTGTGCCGACAGGCTATCTTTCCCACCAAATGTGCCCAGCGCTCGTGCTATTTTTCCCATCGAAGGTGCCTGGCGCCTGTGCCGAAGGGCTATTTTGCCCCCCGAAGGTCTGCCGGCGTGCTGTTTTTCCCATCGAAGGTGCTACCACCCGTGCCGATGGGCTGTTTTGCCCATCCAACTTGTGCCGACGAGTTTTTTTTCCCAACGAAGCTACCTAGCGCCCATGCCGACGGGCTGTTTTGCCCACCGACAGTGCCTACTGACCGTGCTGACGGGCTGTTTCTGCCCACCGAAGGTACCTAGCGCCCTTTCCAAAGTGTTGTTTTGCCCACCAAAGTTGTGCCAATGGGCTGTTTTGCCCACCGAAGGTGCCTACCGACCTTGCCGACGAGCTATTTGGCCCACCGTAGGTGCCTAGTGCCCATGCCGACGGATAGTTTCTCCCATCGAAGGTGCCTAGCGCCCGTGCCGACGGGCTGTTTTGGCCCACCGAACTTGTGGCGACGGGCTGTTTTTTCCAACAAAGGTTCACCGACAGGCTATTTTTCCCACCGACGAAGCCTAGCTCTCGTGGAGACGTGCTGTTTTGCCCCCCGAAGGTCTGCCGACGTGCTGCTTTTCCCATCGAAGGAGCCTAGCGCCTGTGCCGACGTGCTGTTTGGACCACCGAACTTGTGACGACAGGCTGTTTTTTCCACCGAAGGTGCCTAGCCGATTGCTGTTTTACCCACCGAAGGTGCGCCGAAGTGCTGTTTTTCCCACCGAAGGTGCCTAGCGCCGGAGTCGACGGGCAGTTTTTTCCATCAACGGTGCCTAGCGCTCGTGCCGACCGGTTGTTTTGATCGCCAAAGTTGTGCCAGTGGGCTATTTTTCCCACCGAAGTTGCCTAGAGCCCGTGCCGACCGGCTGTTTCACCCCCCAAAGGTATGTCGACGTGCTATTTTTCCCACCGAAGGTGCCGACGTATGGTTTTGCCCACCGAACTTGTGCCGATGGGTTGTTTTGCCCACCAAAGGTGCCTAACGACCTTACCGACGAGCTGTTTTGGCCACCGAAGGTGTGCCGACTGGCTTTTTTCCCACCGTAGCTGCCTAGAGCCCATGTCGAAGGGCAGTTTTGCCCACCGAAAGTGCCCACCGAAAGTGCCCACCGACCGTGTCGATGAGCTGTTTTACCCATCGAAGGTGTGCCGACGGGCTATTTTTCCCACCGTAGGTGCCTAGCGCCCATGCCAACGGGCTGCTTTGCCCAACGAAGGTGCCTACCGACGGTGCCGATGGGTTGTTTTGCCCGCTGAAGTTGTGCCGACGGGTTGTTTTTCCCACCGAAGGTACCTAGTGCCTTTGCTAACCGGTTGTTTTGCTCACCGAAGGTGCCTGCCGACCGTGCCGATGAGCTATTTTGCCCATCGAAGGTGTGCCGACGGGCTATTTTTCCCACCGTAGGTGCCTAGCGCCCATGCCAACAGGCTGCTTTGTCCAACGAAGGTGCCTAGCGCCCGTGCCGACGAGCTGTTTTGCCCAACGAACTTGTGCCGACCGGTTTTTTTCCCACCGAACTTGTGGCGACGGGCTGTTTTTCCCCTCGAACTTGTGCCGACGGGCCGTTTTTCCCCTCGAACTTGTGTCGAGGGGCTGTTTTCCCACCGAACTTATGCCGACGGGCTATTTTTCCCACCGAAGGTGCACCGACAGGCTATTTTTCCCACCGACAGAGCCTAGCGCTTGTTCATACGTGCTGTTTTGCCCCCCGAAGGTCTACTGACATGCTGTTTTTCGAGCCGAAGGAGCCTAGAGCCTGTGCCGACGGGCAGTTTTGCCCACTGAAGGAGCCTAGTAACGAGCTGTTTTGCCCACCAAAGGTGTGCCGACGGGCTGTTTTTCCCACCATAGGTGCCTAGTGCCCATGCCGACGGATAATTTCTCCTATCGAAGGTGCCTAGCGCCCGTGCCGACGAGCCGTTTTGCCCACCTGAGGTGTGCCGACGTGATGTTTCTCCAACCGAAGGTGCCTAGCGCCCATACCGACGGGCTGTTTTACCCACCGAACTTGTGCCGACGGGCTGTTTTTCCCACCGATGGTTCCTAGCGTCTATGCCGACAGGCTGTTTTGCCCACCGAAGGTTTGTCGACGTGCTGTTTTTCCCACCGAAGGTGTACCGACGGGCTATTTTTTCGACTGAAGGTGCCTAGTGCCCGTGCCGACGGCATGTTTTGCCCACCGAACTTGGGCCAACATGCTATCTTTCACACCGAACTTGTACCGACGTGCTGTTTTTCCCACCGAAGGTGCCTAGCGCCTGTGCTGGCGGGCTATTTTGCCCATCGAACTTGTGCCGACGGGCTGTTTTTCCCACAGTAGGTGCCTAGCGCCTGTGCTGATAGGCTGTTTTCCCACCGAAGTCACCTAGCTCCCAACAAAGGTACCTTGACGGGATATTTTTCCCACCGAAGGTGACTACCAACCTTGCTGACGGGCTGTTTTGTCCACCACACTTGTACTGATGGGTTGTTTTTCCCATTAAAGGAGCTTAGCGCCTGTGCCAACGGGTTGTTTTTCCCATTGAAGGAGCTTAGCGCCTATGTCGATGGGCTGTTTTGGCCACTGAAGGGTCACCGACGGGCTGTTTTTCCCACCTAATGTGCCTAGCGACTGTGCCAACGGGCTGTTTTACCCACCAAACTTTGGCCGACTGGTTTTTTCCCATCGAAGTTGTGTCGACAGGCTGTTTATCCGATCGAAGGTGCCTAGCGCCCGCACCGACGGGCTATTTTTCCCACAAAAAGTGTGCCGATGGGCTATTTTTCCCACCGAAGGTGCCTAGCCCCATGTCGATGTGCTATTTTTCCCCCCGAAGTTATGCCAACGGGTTGTTTTTCCCACCGAAGGTGCCTAGTGCCCATGCTGACCGGTTGTTTTGCCTACTGAAGGTGCACCGACAAGTTGTTTTTCCCACCGAAGGTGCCTAACGACCGTGCCGATGAGCTATTTTGCCCACCGAACTTGTGCCGACGGGTTTTTTCCCACCAAACTTGTGTCGACGGGCTGTTTATCCCACCTAAGGCGCCTAACGTTTGTGCCAACGCGCTGTTTTGCCCCCCAAATGATTGCTGACGTGCTGTTTCTCCCACGGAACGTGCTAGCGCCCATGTCAAAGGGCTGTTTTTCCCATCAAACATATGCCGACGTGCTGTTTTTCCAACCGAAGGTGCCTTGTGCACACCGAAGCTACGCCGATGGGATGTTTTTCCCACCGAAGGTGCCTACCAACTGAGCTGACGGGCTGTTTTACCCACCGAACTTGTGGCCACGGGCTGTTTTCCCACCAAAGGAGCCTAGCGCTCGTCCCAACAGGCTGTTTTGCCCACCAAACTTATGCCGACGGGCCGTTTTTCCCACTGAAGGTGCCAAACGTCTGTGCTGACGGGCTGTTTTGCCCACCGAAGGTTTGCCGACGTGTTGTTTTCCCCACCAAAGGTGCCTAGCGCCCGTGCCAACAGGCTATTTTGCCCACCAAACTTGTGCCTACGAGTTTTTTTCCCACCAAACTTGTGGCGACGGGCTGTTTTTCCAACCAAACTTATGCCGATAGGCTATCTTTCCCACCAAAGGTGCCCAGCACTTGTGCTATTTTTCCCATCGAAGGTGCCTGGCACCTGTGCCGAACGGCTATTTTGCCCCCCGAAGGTCTGCCGATGAGCTATTTTTCCCATCAAAGGTGCTACCACCCGTGCCGATGGGCTGTTTTTTCCCAACGAAGCTACCTAGCGCCCATGCCGACGGGCTGTTTTGCCCACCGACGGTGCCTACTGACCGTGCTGACGGGCTATTTTTGCCCACCGAAGGTGCCTAGCGCCCTTTCCAAAGTGCTGTTTTGCCTACCAAAGGTGTGCCAATGGGCTGTTTTGCCCACCGAAGATGCCTACCGACCTTGCCGACCAACTGTTTTGCCCACCGAAGGTGTGCCGACGGGCTGTTTTTCCCACCGTAGGTACCTAGTGCCCATGCCGACGGACAGTTTCTCCCATCGAAGGTGCCTAGCGCCCGTGCCGACGGGCTGTTTCGCCCACCAAACTTGTGGCGACCGGCTGTTTTTTCCAACGAAGGTGCACCGACAGGCTATTTTTCCCACCGACGGAGCCTAGCTCTCGTGCAGACATGCTGTTTTGCCCCCCGAAGGTCTGCCAACGTGCTGATTTTCCCACCGAACGAGCCTAGCGCCTGTGCCGACTGTCTGTTTGGACCACCGAACTAGTGCTGACAGGCTATTTTTTCCACTAAAGGTGCCTAGCACCCGTGCCGATTGATGTTTTACCCTCCGAAGGTGCGCCGAAGTGCTGTTTTTCCCAACGAAGGTGCCTAGCGCCGGCGTCGATGGGTAGTTTTTTCCATCGAAACTGCCTAACGCTCGTGCCGGTGGGTTGTTTTGATCACCAAAGTTGTGCCAGCGGGCTGTTTTTCCCACCAAAGTTGCCTAGAGCCCGTGCCAACGGTCTGTTTTGCCCCCCAAAGGTATGCCGACGTGCTATTTTTCCCACCAAAGGTACCGACGTACGGTTTTGCCCACCGAACTTGTGCCGATGGGCTGTTTTGCCCACCAAAGGTACCTACCGACCTTACCGACGAGCTGTTTTGGCCACCAAAGGTGTGTCGACGGGCTGTTTTTCCGACCGTAGCTGCCTAGCGCCCATGTCGAAGGGCAGTTTTGCCCACCGAAAGTGCCTACTGATCGTGCCGATGAGTTGTTTTGCCCATCGAAGGTGTGCCAACTGGCTATTTTTCCCACCGTAGGTGCCTAGCGCCCATGCCAACGGGCTGCTTTGCCCAACGAAGGTGCCTACCGACGGTCCCGACGGGCTGTTTTACCCGCTGAAGTTATGCCGACGGGTTGTTTTTCCCCCCGAAGGTGCCTAGTGCGTATGCTAATGGGTTGTCTTGCCCACCGAAGGTGCCTACCGACCATGCCGATGAGCTATTTTGCCTATCAAAGGTGTGCCGACGGGCTATTTTTCCCACCGTAGGTGCCTAGCGCCCATGCCAACAGGCTGCTTTGCCCAACGAAGGTGTCTACCGCCGGTGCTGACGAGCTGTTTTGCCCACCAAACTTGTGCCGACGGGTTTTTTTCCCACCGAACTTGTGGCGACGGGCTGTTTTTCCCCTCGAACTTGTGCCAACGGGCCGTTTTTCCCACCAAAGGTGCCTACCGACCGTACCGAGGGGCTATTTTCCCACCGAACTTGTGCCGACGGGCTGTTTTTCCCACCGAAGGTGCACCGACAGGCTATTTTTCCCACCGACGGATCCTAGCGCTCGTGCAGACGTGCTGTTTTG
>JAOQMS010010476.1:0-16668 GCA_027563885.1 Erythroxylum longipes
TAAGCATCAAAAGTCATACTTGAAACTCATCAAGTGTGTCCTTTATTATCATTATGATTGATCATGTTTTTTATTAAAAGCATGCTTTAATCCACTGGGCATAATTAAAAAAATATTTCTTTAATTTTCCCTCACTGACAAGGAATGAGATAATGTGGAAGTTCTTCATAAGTTGTTGAAAATATTTTATGATGGTTGTAAATTTTTTTGATTCAAAATATCCAATATTCAATATTTACTTTAAAGATGTATAGAAAATTAAAGAATATTTGAAAGATGTTGCAAAAAATCCTTCTCTATTTATGGCTAGTATAATCTATGAGATGTAGAAGAAATTTGACAAATATTCGTCAAATTACTTTTTGTTATTATCATGTGATGCTATTATGGACAAATTGACTTATCTTCACTTTTGTTATTATGTTCTTCATGATAATTTCACTATATCCAATTTTGTTAAGTGAAGAAGGCCTTATTTATGATGGTTAAGTGTTACAAAAGTAATGGAGAAGATAATATCACTCAAAATATTGAATTTTCTTCTGATTTGAATAACATTAAAAGAATTTGGATTTTGACGAATCTAATTGCAAAGAACATATGAAGTCAATGTTCCATCATATATTTGTTTAAAAGAGTATAATATGGATCCAAATAGTAATATTGATATATTATAATATTGAAATGTGACTTTTAAAAGATTTCTTAATTTGAGTATATTGGTTAGAGATCTTTTCTAAGAATAACAAGGGCCAGTTTGGTTGAAGATAGAGGTAGTTTAGCCCAAAATTTTTTAAAATGTAAAACAACATCGTTTTATGGACCGGGCATGGGCAGCCTTAAGCCCAAACCCAATCGAGCCCTGCTTGAAGCTTGAGCCAGTCGAAAAAATGGAACTCGAGGCCCTGTCAACCCTGGCCGGTCCTGTTGACTTCGGGTTAGGGCTGGACCCATTTGTTATCTCTAATCTTTTTGGCTATTCTAATTTCTGTCGTGCCTTTAAACTCTATATTTAGTTTTGTCTTGCAATTCACTCAAATCAAATATAATATAATCTCTCATTATTTTTGAGTGTTGGATTACAATAAAAAGATTTGTTTCAGGCAATTTATTTCACGTAAATATTTATAATTTTTATATTTTTAAATAAAATTTTATATTTTAATTATTTGTTATAGGAAAAGATAAGGATTCTTTTTCGAGTTGTAATGATAAATAAAAGGTTTATTATATTAAAGAATTTTAGCTTAGTTTATTATGAATTTTGCAATGATTTTATAATTATTTTTATTTGAAAATTAATTAATTAATTATATTCAAAAAAAATTTATGCTAAGATATCAATGCTAGTATGTTATAAATATATTTTATATAATTGTTAACTTTTTAAAAAAATTATAGAGTCATGGATTATGCTCAAATTTTAAAACTTTTAGGATAGGTTAAACTTGAATTTAAAATTAATCCCATTTAATAGTTCAGGTTGGACATGAACTTAAAATTTTTAAAAAATTTTGAGTTGAATTTTAATTAAACCCAATTTAGGTCAGCCTATGTATAGGACTAATTAGCACTCATAATAAAATTTTTGAATTGAAATTGAGAGAATGTTTGAATATGCTTAATGTTATCTAACTTTGACACAATTTGCCTTGTTGGTATTGATAACATAAGATGCAAAACAAGATTGGAATTTCGATTAGGATAATCTATCCAAAAACTTTCTATTCATGTAAAAGTATAGTTAAAATTAATTATATTCCATCATTGAATCTATCGCATTGGAATTGTCAGTATTAAGTGGCTAATTCAGCTTTTTAATGTAATCCTCGAGTAAGCCAAAATGTCGGATGAATGGAGCTTGAGTAGGTTGATTCCATTATACAAGGCCAAAGGGGACATCCAACATTGTCACAACTATAGAGACATTAAACTACTAAGTCACACCATGAAGCTGTGGGAGAAGGTGATTGAGAAGAGAGTCCGAAGAGCAACTTCTATATCAACCAACTAGTTTGGCTTTATGCATGGTAGGTCCACGACAGAAGCGATAAATCTCCTCCACAAGCTAATGGAATGCTACAGGGAACGAAAACGGAATTTGCATATGGTTTTTAGTGATTTAGAAAAGGCATATGATAGGGTTCCTAGGGAAATCTTGTGGAGGTGTTTAGAAGGCAAAGGGAATTCCTAGGACCTATATACATGTTATTAGGAATATGTATAAAGGAGCAATGACGAGCGTACGGACGATAGGAGGCGACATGGAAACTTTTTCTATTAGTATTAGGCTACACCAAGGCTCTGCTTAAACCCTTTTCTGTTTGCATTAGTGATAGATGAGTTCACCAAAAATATTCAAGGAGATGTACCTTGATGTATATTATTTGTTGACGATATTGTCCTCATAGATAAGACCAGGGACGGGGTCAATTTAAAGTTAGAATGTTAGAGAGAAATGTTAAAGTCGAAAGGTTTTAAAATGAGCAGGACTAAGACGAAGTACTTAGAATACAACTTTTCGGGAAGCCAGATGGTCCATGAGGTGGCCGTAGCAATAAGTACTGATGTCTTACCACAAAATTGAGTTTTAAATACCTCAGGTCTATCATTCAAAGTGACGATAATATCGATGCCAATATAGTCCATCGTATCAGATCTAGGTGGGTCAAATGGCGAAGTGCATCAGGGGTCTTATGTAATAAGAAGATTCCATTAAAGCTTAAAGGGAAATTTTATAAAATAGTGATTCGGCCAACGATGTTATATGGGGCGGAGTGTTGGCCCACCAAACGTGGACATACAAGTAAGTTGTTGGTAGTCGAGATGCAAATGCTTTGATGGATGTGTGACATTACTAGAAGAGATAAGGTCTGGAATCTTATGGTAAGAGACAAACAACAGGTGGTTAGTATCGCCGACAAGTTGCGAGAGACTAGGCTTAGGTGGTTTGGGCATTTGAATAGGAGGCACCCTGATGCTCTTGTGCGACATTGTGAGAAAATAACCCTTCGTGACTATAAGCGAAGAAAAGGAAGGCCAAATAAGAACTGGAGGGAAGTGATCAAGAAGGATATGATAGAGTTGGCCCTTACTAAGTAATTGACCAGAAATAGAAAATTCTGGCATGCAAGAATACGGGTAAAGGATATCTTTTTAAGTTTGCCAAAAAAGTCATGGTAGTTATTGGGAGCTGTTTACTGTAAAGCTCTGACGACGTATCTATCGTTTAGGAAGTCTAACCCTAGTGTCCAATCTGTCGTTTCTAGTTGCAAGTCATGGACAAGTCTTTCTATCCTACAACTTGGCTTTTTCAACTCTGGTGTATGGAGAAAGGTCCTTGGAGGCTATCTGATACTTTTAGATTGTTCATACTCACATGGCTACTGAGCAAGGATTCCTAACATAACTCGAGATATGAAGAGCCGTACTTTGCAGCTTATTAGATATTAGTAGATTTTGGCATCATATTAGGTATTTTATTTTATTTAATTATTTAATTATTTTTATTTTTTTTACTCTTTTTAACCTGTATCATTTTTTTTTTCCACGTCATATCATATTTGCATATAAATTTACCAAAAATAGTCTCTTTATCTTATAATAATAAGGTTGCATATTATCAAATCTTCTCAAATTTCGCAATAGTAAGAGATTCGGGCTGAATGTGGTGATGATGATTGAATCTATCAAATCACAGTTCATTTTATGGACCTAAAGTTTTATTCTTAATTTCTGCTTAGCCTAAGCTCATGAAAAGCCCGACTCGAACTTAGTAATTTAAGCCTGGTTCAATATATCAAAACAAAAGTCAGAACTCAGAACCGTTCATTGACTGGTTTGCCATTATGTGTACACACGATAACCGTTCCAGTATAACGCAAATAAACATGAATGGCCCACGTTGACTATGATCTGAACACTATTATTTTAGTAATCCGCAAGAAGAATATATAAATTATATTATATATAAAGGCAAGCATTTTTACGGGGAAAGCAAAAAGTTGTTGCTTCGAACATAATAGTAAGTATTGGTGAACGTGAAGGTACATATACATATGTAGAGAGTGACATGCAGAATAAAAAAGAAAACAAAGCACAAATCGTTTTGCAGTGAGAGTAGAGGCTAGCAACGTCAGACATAATTTATCTTTAGGATTTGGATTTTGGAGACGGTGGTTTTGTGTCTTCAACTAGGAGGTGTTGGGTCGGCCATTTACTAGACAATCCTTTGTGGATCTGTCACGATTGTATAATAGCACCCAACTTCTATGAAAACTTTATTTTATCAAAAGAAATTACAGGAGAAAAACTTGGTCACAATTAATAAATAGTCTAGGAAAAACTATACAATCAATCTTGATAAATAAAGGTCTGCAGTCTTTCAAGTACTAAAAGAATTCATGTCTAATATACAACAACCAATGTATCGGATCACCGCCTTGAAGATTTTCAAGGTATTAAGATTTTTATCAATTTGTATTTTGAGGTGTTAATTTGTTATCGATCGAATATTCACTTTAAGCCTCGACGTTTTTACAAAAATAAAATTTAAATCATAATATTTTAAAACATTTAATTTGAAACATAACATTTTTAAAATATGTAAAAACAAATTTTAAATAGATGAAAAATTTAACATAATTAATTTTTTGTCAATCAAATGTCATATTTACATAAACGAATTATTATTTATTATTTTTATAATCTAATAATAGATTTCATTGTCAAAATGTGTTATTATTTATTATTTTTGACAATTTAATAACGAATCTTACTGTCACATATATATCACATGAGTGCTTGTTAGAGAATAAGTTTATTATACTAACCCAAGTTTATAATAATTTTCGTTATGATGATTATATAAGTGATTCTTTAATTTGAGATCTTCAAAGTTATCTTGTATAGGAATTGATATGTTTTGAAACTAATTATGACTTATTCTAGTCATAGGTCGTTTCGGCAGTCATTTGATGTAACATGAACTATATAGAGGTAGTTATGTGATTAAGATATAATTCATCACTTTAAAATAATTAGGGAGAATATTCTGTTGTTCTCGATTAGTATTGATTTGGAAATTTTTTCGCTAAAGTGGAATGACGTTTTATAAATAGTTTATAAATGTTACTAATTGAATCAATAACTAATAGCGGAGAAAAAGAATATACATCAATTTCATGTTTTGTCTTATCAGGACATTGTATGATAAAAGAAATGAATTATACGGAAAAATCATGCATAGAAAGGTTAGTCAAAATTACTTTGACATTCTTAAATATTTGGGTAGTCATGATACGTTGCTAAACGCTAATTTTAATATATAATTATAAATTGTTAATTAGAAAATTAAAGATAAGTTAAAAGGAGTTTTTATTTATGTATTTTTAATTATGAATTAGAATTTATAATTAATAATCATTGCTAACATATTTAAGAACTTAATGGATCACATAAATGTCATTAATTTAAGGATATCGTTGAAGGCTAAACACTTGTGTGATTATGGTGGTTGAGATAGATCAATTTCGGAAATAGTTCGAGAGATATGACAAGAATATGATTAAGCTTCGGAATAAGGTACCAATTACGATTCATACTTTATTATAATTTATACGTTAATCATTTTATAGAATTAAAGTAATACTGACTTTTAAGAATCCAAAAAACGAAAAAGTTTTGTAATTATTCTATTATAGTTAGGATTAAATCATATCCTGATTTTTCACGAGTAGTACCATAGCCAAAATTTAATCCCATAATTTGATTAAATTTACTTAATTGTTATTAATTTGATTAAACAAAAGGAAATTAGGGCTTATTTTTTTTTTTGGTGAAAAATTAGGGCTTAAATTTCATTGATGCAAAAGTTGCATGGATCTTAAATACAAATTTTACATGTTCCTAATATTGATTAAGATTTTATTAATTAGGTTTAACTGTCTCTTAATTGAAATAAACTTAAATGAATACTTCCTTCTGTTTCAAGTTTTCTAGAAATTCTCAGCACGCCCCTGTTCTTGTTTATTTCTGGAAACACAAAACCTCACAGGGGAATCCTTCCCTGCTGTTTGTTGGATTGTTTATGTTATGTGAGTTTTCTGATTTTGTGCGTTCTGGAAAACGCATTGCACGTTCTGCTTTTTCTGCGAATATATGTTCTCGGTTTTTATTTTACACGATTTCTGGTTGGTGTTGTTGCCACAAGTTGGCGTGAAGGCTGGCGATGGCACGAGTTCTCCTCATTGGAAATGCCAACGGCTTCATGCGACTGGAGGCGGTAGCTTCGACATGGGTTGAAGCAGCCGCCATCGCTGGAGGAGACATCAGAGAACCAAGGATACGGCGGTCCAGAAGGAAAAGGGAGGCAGAGTAGAGAAAAACCACAAGCGGCTGCTCCTGTACGTTGGGGGAGGGCGTCAGGTGAAGGCGTTGCTGCCACGTTGACTACTACACGTGGTTTCTGGCGCTTGCAGTACAGTTCCTAAACCCATTTTATTATGATTTTTTTAATGCTTTTAAAGCCTTCATTGCAATTAAATTAATTCAACGTAGATTAAATTTGTTCATACTTCTAATAAAATTGAAAAAGTACTTTTCTAAATGTTTGAAAATTATTTTTAAAGAGTTATTTTATTAGGAATTTAGTTTAGTTTTTTAAGAAATTGAATTATTAAATTAAATAAATTATCAAATCAATAATTAGAATCAAGTAAATATTTAAAAGAATTAAATTATTGTGAGATAACCAATACAACTAGATTATATTAATTAAAATAAGATCTTAATTTCAAAATTAAAGTAATTATTTGTCTTAATATGATTAAGATTAATAATTATATTTATTCCTAATTAATTTTGGAAAAGTAATTTCTAAAATTAGAATTAATTATTTTCAATTATATTGAAATTAATTAATTAGACTCCTTAAAATTAAGAAAAATATTTTTTAAGTAATTAAGAAAGATATTTCTTAATTAAATTTATTTATTTCAATATGATTAACATAAATTAATTTAGTGAATTAATTTATTTGTTTGGAGAATTATTATTCAATTTACTTAGAAATTGTTTTTATTTATGAATAATAATTTTTCTAGATTTATTAGAAAGTGTGTTTTTAGTTAAAATTTGAAAGTGTTTTCATTAATTTATCAAGAAAATGAGCTTTCTTTAATATACTTGAAAATAGATTTCTAACTTATTAAGGAAAGATTTTCTAATTAATTAAGACATCAATTTCTGAATAAATAAAACAAATGACTTTCATAATTAAATTTCAAAGTATTTTATTTAATTTTTTAAAAGTAGTTTCCTTTTATTATTAGAAAATAGTTTTTTAATTAAAGAAAAATAATTTCAAATGAGATTAGAAATAGTTTTATAATTGGATTAGAATGTGTTACTTGCATAATTTTGAAAAAAGAAAATTTATAAATTATAATAAATAAAATGTACAATTTATTGAAAAAATTTTCAATAAAATTTTATTAAAGGAATCAAGATAATTAAAAATAAATTCTAATTGGATTTGAAAATTATTTTCAAATTAAATTAAATTTCTATTTGGAATAGAAAGTTTGTTTATTTAAGAATCAATGAGTTTATTATAATTTAATTTTTCCAAAAAGTTGGAAATATTATTTTAGATTATGAATATCATTAACTTGAATCAAACGAAGCTTGATATTATGCATATAATTTGCTTATAAGTGCATAAATTGCATAATTTATTTATATGTTTGATATATAAATATTGGATTCATATTAAGTTGTACGCTTTATGTATAAGGTATTTTACATGCAATTTTATGTTTGATGAGATGAAAAAAAATTAAATTTCTTGTTAAAATATTAAGTACAAGTGGAGAACGTGCTTGTTGCATTCCATTGTTATAAGAATAAACCAGGGTTCTGTTTATTATTAGGTTTGTTGAGCAAACTCAAGGCCAATTTATCTCGAATATGTTTACTCTTATGAAAGTTGGCTCTACTTAACTAAATTTGTGTGATTTGGATTAGCAAACTCATGATCACATGAATTTAGAGGCAGTTTTTAAATAACATATAAGATATGTTTTGGCAATAGTTGTCACCTAACAGATCTAGGAGTCGCATGAGATGTGATTGATAAAGTTGTTATCTACCTAATTTAAGTTTAGTTGGTTTGTTGAGCAAACTCAATATCAACTATATTTAAATGGGATCCTAGCCCACTAAAAAGATTTAAGTAATCTTTTTAAATAGTAGTGAGGACTATTATTTCGAATAAAATACTGGGAGTAACCAAATTTATGATTAAAGTCCTAATCTCATTTGGTAGTCATGACATATACTAAATTACTTGTCTTCCTTACATTTATATTATGTTTTGAGTGGAATTTACCTTGTTTAGTATAGTTGATACTAAGTTAGTGAACCAAATTTCTTGGACAAAGGTTATGTTTGAGGAGACTTTTCAAAGTTAGATAGAAAATTATATGTCCATTATATTATTTTGTTATAATCCCTGTTGAGTATTCGGTGACAAAGTTTTAAGGATATGTTAAAATCATGTGAATGATAAATTGTAATTACATTTTGAGTTGAATAATATCTCATAAACTTTGATAACATCATGTAAGATGTACCTTAATACCATGATAGCAAATTGCAAGAGGTGTATAAAGTAGAGCTGAAAGATATAGTACTTTGATGGAATTGCTTCACTTAATTTAGCATACTAAAAGCATAATTGTGGACTATAATTAACGACTTAGCTATAATATGATAATAAAGGTGATTTCAACTGGGATCTGATTAACCAATGTAACCTCCATTGTCTGGATGGTATGTATCAACAATGCATCATAATTACTTCTCAGTCTTTACTCAAGGTTAATTACAAAGGATTAAATATTGTCATACATTTACAGTACCCTCAATCTACCAACAAGAATCTAGACCCTCAATCTACCAACAAGAATCTGGCCTACCATTTATCTTAGGAAATATTTTTTAAAAATTATATCATCCTTTTTGTCAATACTTACACTATATTACTCTTAAAACTCCTTTAATTAATTCATTAAATCAAAAATCTATTATACTCAAAATTCCTATTTATCATATGACATATTATCATACTTTAAAGCTTATTAATGAAAAAAAGAATCAACTACAATTTTTTCTTCAAAACAATTTATCTCTACAAATAGAGATAAAAACTTTATTAAACCAAGTCTGTAACGACCACCCTCTAGATCCCATTAAAAAAATACTGATACTCAACTTTTTGAGATTAAACTAAAAGACCCTAACCAAGAAATAAATATTAAAAATAACATTCCATACACTTAACAAGATGTACAAGAATTTATTGAAGAATGTTCAGAATTATTAGCAAAACAATTAATTTCTCCAAGTACAAGTAAACACTCCGCACCTGTTTTTATGTTAATAATCATTCCGAACAAAAAAGAGGCAAAAGATGTATAGTTATTAATTATAAAAAATTAAATGAAGCAACTATAGGTGATGCATATAAATTGCCACTAAAAGATTATATTATCAATAAGTTAAAAGGAAATAAATGGTTTACTACATTAGATGCCAAATCTGGTTATTGGCAACTTAGATTACACGATAATACAAAACCATGAACAACTTTTTCTTGTCCTCCAAAAAATCATTTTCAATGGAACGTGTTACCCTTTGGTTTAAAAAAAGCACCTAGTATTTATCAACATTTTATGGATTCCAATTTAGAAGGATTAGAAGATTTTACTCTAGCTTATATAGATGACATTATCATCTTTTCAATTACTGATAAAGATGATCATTTTAAAAAGTCAAAGTTGTACTTCAACGATGTCAAGAAAAAGGATTAATTTTAAGTAAAAAGAAAATTAAATTAGCTCAACAAAATATTGAGTATTTAGGAATTGAATTTTATAATGGATTTTTAAAATTACAACCCAACATTCTCTTAAAAATATAACAATTTCCAGATATTTTAAAAAATAGAACTCATGTACAACAATTTTTAGGACTCCTTAATCATATATTAGATCAAGGATTTTTTAAAAATCTTGCTAAAGAATGTAAAAGGTTACAACTAAAATGTAGTACTAAACATCAGTGGACTTAGACTCTTGAAGATACAGAAACGGTACGTACTTTAAAAAATCTATGTAAGGATTTATTTGTCCAAAGATATACTTCTGGTTCAAATTGATGCCAGTATAGATACATGGGCTAGTTGCCTATTGGCAAAACTACCTAATCAAAAGAAATATTTATTATGCAAGTACATAAATGGCACTTTCAGTTCTGCTGAAAGCAAGTATCCAATTCATGAGAAGGAAACATTAGCCTGTCTCAAAACATTGAGAAAATGACGTATTGATCTATTACTTGTTGAATTTACTATTCAAACTGATTCGAAATATTTATGTGGATTTACAAAATATAATATTAAAACCAATTATAATCAAGGGAGGCTCATTAGATGGAAACTCGAATTAAATCAATATAATTTTCATATTCATTATATAAAATCTTCTAACAATAGCCTTGCAGATATATTAACCAGAGAATGGAAGCAACCATAATCAGTCTGAAAGATTCATTAACTAAGAAAGAAGCAGAATTATCAGAACTTCAACACTAAGTGGGAACAGTAACAAAAGAGATTAATAAGCTAAGGACGACGATTACTCTCTTTGAAAAACAACTTGCTCCAAAAATCACTCCTTCCCAGACCACTACACCTATTCCCATTACTCCTTCACAAATTATTCAACCTGCCAATACACCAATTACTCCACAGAAAAAAGAAGATTTTAAGGAAGATAAAGTGTATGTCATTTTCAATGGACCAATGGCTGGCATATACAATGAATGGCATAAGGCAGCCATTCATATTACCAAAAAACCATCTATCTTGCATAAAAGTTTTCCCAATAGACAACAAGGAGAAAAAGCCTTCAAAACTCCTGCATTATGACCTCAGTATAAACAAGTTCTTGCAAAACCTCTTCCAAAATCAAACATGTAGTCTTTGGGACGACCAGTGAACATGGATAAAATTAACAAATTACCCACAAGAGCATTAAAAGACGAAATGAGGAAACTTACATCAGAAATATTTTATGACTGTTTTTAGGCACTCAACGACTGGAAAGAAGATAAAAAAGTGTTCCAATTCTATCCACAAAATAGAGGACGTTATGGACCTAAGGTGATTATCTTCCCTGAAGCAGATCCCTTAACTACATACTTATTTTTTCAAAGTGGATTAATCGACACTATCTACCTCATTAATCTCAACATTATTTCAGAATTTGCTACAGGTTTTATCGACGCAGTAAAAAATTATCGAGAACGCTTTGCAAAAGAGAGGGAAGTATTTATCAAAGTTTTCAGTAGCTACCCAATCTTCAAGGAATCTGAGAACCTTAAAGAGGCCGAAATCAAAATATTAAGAATCGCATTTATTCAAATTGGAGTAAGCAATGGCATGTATCCTCCGATTGATGAATCACCTAAACATGATTTCAACTGGGATTTGATTAACCAATGTAACCTCCATTATCTGGATGGTATGTATCAACAATGCATCATAATCACTTCTCAGTCTTTACTCAAGGTTAATTACAAAGGATTAAATATCGTCATGACTTCAGCCTATAAAGCACCTATCTCACCAGAGGCTCTATAAATTATCAGACAGTTTGAACATCCATTTTTAACCATGGAAGGAATATTTGCTGAATTATCCAAACAACAAAAATATGCTATCTGCCAACGACTCAATACTCATACTCAGCACAAATGCCAGTACTGCCCAACAACATCTGCTGACAAAGACGACTCTGGCTCCATCGAAGCAATAATTGAAGAATAAGCTGTAAAGCAAAAGCAAAAACCATCCAAAGTATGTAGGCCTTTTGTCAGCCACTGACTGTTTTTAGCTGTTACTGTAGTCCTTTCTTTCGGATGGTTGTGCTTTAACTGATTCCTTCGGTTACCTGTAACAAGCCAACCATTTATCTATATAAGGAATGCTTGTATAAATTATCGTTATGAAATAAATAACATCTTTGTTCCTTACCTCTTGCTCCTTCTGAATCCTAGCCTATAGATTGGTGTTTAAACGGAAAAAAGCAAATCAGGTATGTTTACAAATTTTTTTTGTTTCATCACAAAGTATTCATTTTTGTATTATCATTAAAACTAATTATTATGGTTATTATTTTATCATTTATTCTGCAAATATTACTTAGTGTCTATTATATCCAACCCTGTTTATTTGTGTTAATTATTAGTTCTGTCTAAATAAAAATGATCTAATTGATTTGTTTGACAAAACAACAATTTATGGATTTATACCCATACTTAGACAATATCTATTTGATAAAATATTTTCTCCTAATATTAATTATAACAATTTGTGTTGATTCATCTTATTATGTTGTCTGTAATAATTTTCTCAATTCTCGTTTCTTATGTTTATTTAATAATGATTTACGCATGTCTACCTATTTTTTATATTTTTAACTATTTGTTTTACCTACTTAGATCCTAACTCTATCAGATTATTATTTCTCGATTATGTTATATCTGGATTTAATATGATTATTTTACAATATTTAGTAAAATATGTTTATCACTGTCAAAAGAAAAAACATAAAACACAAAAACCTTTTTATTCTCTGACATATTATTAAAGTTATGCCAATTTGAACACATTGTAAAATTATGCATCAAGGTATACGTCATAATGAAAATAAACTAAGTATACTAGGAAACTTATCCAAATTACTACTACTATGCATAATTTTCTTCAGTCACTAAATACACCTCAAGAAGAACTTCAACTTTATCAAACACGAATTAATTCGCATTATGAAATATATCAATTAGAAAAGGCAGATGCTAAATATTTATATAATCAATTTCGAGAACATTATCGACAACACCTCAATGAATAATCGTACTTTTTGTATACAATTACACGAACATATAGATTATATTACTAATCTAGTCAATCAATATAAAACTGAAAAAGAATATTATGAACAAAGACATAATTATTTACAATTTATGATCAGTAACACTGAAAGTCTCAACCCTGTAAAAGAAAGATTAGAATTAGCCTAGAATCTTTATAATTTTTATCAGATAGAGGTAAATTTTTTAACTAATACTTTACAAAACCATATGTTGCAACATCAGCATCTATAAAATGGCAGATATCATAACATAAGACACAGATACTGAAACTCAGACTATATTAGACATAGATAATTTAGAATTAACTGAATCAACCAGTATTTTTCATATAAATACACTTATTTCTAAAGAAAAACGAAAAAAGAAGCTAAAACACAATTAAATCTCAAATCTGGACAAGACATACAAAATTTGCTTCTAAAAAATTTAAAAAATCTCCAAAATAGTATTTATTATGGTAAAATTGTTCATGAAACACCCATTCGAATCAATCAATGTAGCAAACATATTAGGATAAATTTAATTGGTCAATAGCAAATTTATAGACAAATACAAAAAATACCTAGTGATAAAAGAGATAAAATTGGATATATACATTTATCAATAATTCAAATATTATTAAAAGCAACTTTTCAAGAAGGAATTTATTCACCTATTAGAATGGCCATTGCAGGTGAACGAATGACTAATTTAAATGATCAAATTATAGGAATTATGAATGGTAATTTAGCCTATGGAAAAATAAAGTTTAATACAAGACAAAAAATTGGTTTACCATTAATTTCTCACAATTTAGACGAAACAATTACCATCGCTTACAAATTTTATCGTGATAATTTAATGACTAATGGACAATATCCCTTTTCAATTACATATCAAATTAGTTACGCTTTATCAAATTCACACCATAGTATTGAATTAAAAAACACTGATAAAATCTATATAGAACAATTATTTAATGATGTTGCAAAAGTAGGAACCAATTTACGAACAAACTTAAGAGAATTGCCTAAAATAAAATATCCAATAAATCTTGAAGAAACACCAAGACTATTGTTAAGCCATACCTTGTTAGAAAAACGAAAACTCTTTCATTCGCCATCTGTACGACTAGAAAAACTGATTCGATTTACAGAGCCTAGAAGTTCATATAGTCCCTCACGAAAAATTACAGAACCAAAACTTAGAACCAATGATTCTAAACAAAGTTTTTCTAATAATATAATAATAATTAAAAACCAACTTAATGAATTATCAACACATATTAAGAATATTTTATAAGTGTTACTAAACAAGTATCAGAAATTTTAGAAAAACAAGTTCAGATAGAACATTAGTTAAATGATGTAATACAAAAAAAACATATTACAAACTATACAAGTTTTATTAAATGAAAATAAAGCAATAAATGAATAAATTCAACAAATACGAAAAACAATAACAACAGGTAGCAAAGTGGTATCAGAGCCTGTTAGAACAGAAATCTCATTGGTAAAACCATGGAATATATATATATATATATAACTAACTTTTCTGAAGAAGAAAATATTGAACCTATTAACATTGAAAATGATATGAAAACACAATTAGAGGAGATTACTAATTTAATTAAAAGATTAAATCTAGAAAATCACTCCGTTCGAAAAGAACTTATTAAACCTATTACTGACCAAGATGAAGTTATTTATGGCTATGAATCTGATCAAGAAGTTTTTATGGATCAACAAAAGAAAGATGATCAAGCTAAAAGTAGTCAGGCAGGTGAAAAACGTAAAAGACATCAACATAATACGTATAATTGGGAATGAAAACCCATAGAAACTGAAGAATTAAATAGATTTGGTTATTATAGAAAAGATCATAAAATCCAAAAATTTCCAACTGAATATACACTTAAACAGCATCTGAAAAATTATTAATTGAATGGTCAAATAAATTAGCATTAGTAATATAGTTAGAAAAACCTTTTGAAGGATTACAAAATATAAGTATTCTATGGAATTTTATCACTTATAAAACTACTAGAATAGTACTTAATTTTTTATTAGATAATGAAGAAAAAATTAAAAATACTATTGAATTCCTAAATGCTATCGAACCTGTAAAAGCTTTTCATATAGTAGCAAATGAAATTTATAAAGAATTTATTAGAAAAATATTATTAGTTACAAACAAGAAATAGAAAATGAAGAACATAAAAATGCTTTATGGCTTTAAATAATATAAGAATTTGTATTATTTGTTATCTTGAACAATATATTTGTGAATTTAAAAAATATTATTATCGACTAACGAGAACAGAACAGGAAATTTATATTCAAATTTTCATTCAAAAATTACCCTATCCTATTAATAAAACTGTCGAAGAATTATTTTTACTAAAACAAAGTAAAAATCTAGTAGCCTGTAATCTAGGTGGAGCTATTTTAGTTACAAAAGAAGTCATTTCTCAAAAGTGTCTAGAAGCAAAATTACACAAAACATTAAAATATAAAAAATTCAACTCTATTGTTCTGAGTATTCCGAAGTTCCAGAACAATATGGTTGTGACTTTACACCCTATAGATATCCAAAAGCTAAACATTCAAAATTTTGACGAAAAACATATTAATGGAAAAAAATCCCAAATTTTTTTTATAAAAAACCATTTACTCCTTATAAAAATTTCTTTAGAAAGAAATCATATAGACAACTAAAACCTAAAAGACAATATTTTCCACATGGGAAGAAACAATGTAAATGCTGGTTATGTAAAGAAGAAGGACACTATGCAAATGAATGTCCTAAATGAAAATCAAATAACAATAAAACAATCTATAATGAAAAAATTAATATACTAAATTTTGCATTAATATATAAATTAGAACCCATTGAATCGGATTATGAAACTGATTCTACAATCAATACTTTATATTATTATGAATCTCAATCTCAAACCTTCGAATCAACAGACGAATCCCAATACAACTTTTATTCAAGTATAGATTCAGAATAAAAAAGTAAATGCATATATAGATACTGGAGCCACAATATATATAGCTTCCAAAACCTTACTAACTAATTGGAAAAAAATTACATAAACCATTATAGATAAGAATAGCCGACGGAAGTATTAAGTATATTTGGTATGTAAGTTGTTATAACAATATTATTATTGAAAATTATACATTTACAGTACCCTCAATCTAACCAATAAGAATCTGGCCTACTATTGTCATAAGAAGAAAAATGATTGCATGAATTTTCTTGCCTATATGAGATATGATAGAGATAATATGTATTTTTAGTTCATGCTTATAAGTATTTGATACTGAATTTAGATTCAATATTATTATAATGTTCAAATCATGACAACAAATAAATTGTTAAGTAAAAGTAGTTAATCTAATTTTATAGAAATAGCTTGTATATGTTGGATCAAAAGAGACTTATGCTTAACATAAATCGGAAGAATACAAAGCTGGACAATCGAGACTATCCTTTTATGCCATGTTGGTTAAATCAACATAACGAGAATCATAAAGTTATATACAAGGATATGTGTATCCTTTTGATTATGAATTGTATGAAACTTGTGAAATTTGTCAAGTTAAAGAATAACTAAATCAACCTTTGGTAAAAGGATGATGATGGTATTGAATTGTTATATACATGTGATGTATTATATAG
>JAOQMS010010487.1:0-42595 GCA_027563885.1 Erythroxylum longipes
AAAACACAGAAGAAGTGAAAACACAGAAGAAGTGGAAAACACAGAAGAAGCAGAAAAACACAGAAGAAGTGAAAACAAAGAAGAAGTGAAAACACAGAAGAAGGGGAAAACACAGAAGAAGTAGAAAACACAGAAGAAGTGAAACCACAGAAGAAGTGGAAACACAGAAGAAGCAGAAAAAACATAGAAGAAGTGAAAACACAGAAGAAGGGGAAAACACAAAAGAAGTGGAAAACACAGAAGAAGTGAAAACACAGAAGAAGTGAAAACACAGAAGATGCGGAAAACACAGAAGAAGTGGAAAACACAGAAGAAGCGGAAAACACAGAAGAAGTGAAAAACACAGAAGAAGAGGAAAACACAGATGATACAAACATGAAGATATACTAGTATGTCGGACAGTTAGTTAGTTGGAGTTAGTTACAAAACTCAACTAAAAAATAGGTTCTATAAGAATCAAGAAGCAGTTGGAGACTTAGGCTATATGTACTAGTCGTAGTCGAAGATTGAATGAGCTTTTTCAGCTTTCAAGTGTTTACTTACAAAGAAAAATTATGTATTCAAAAGTCCGATACTAGAGAGCAAACTCTACTGTAATAAAAAAAGCGTACAATATCTTTCTAGTAAGAGAAAGAAAAGGCTAAGAGCCTGGAGAGGCTAAGATAGCAGAAAGAATACTTCATGTAAGAGACCTGAAGAGGCTCTGGAAGAGAAGAAAGAATACTTGTAAAATTGTCGAAGTATAGTGAAATCTCAAAAGAACTCTGAGGACTGGATGTAGACCATGGTTTAGGGTGAACCAGTATAAAAATCGCAACGTCTATCTTCTAACCTTTCACTTTATTCTATTTTGGTTTTAGGCAAGTATATAGAAGTTATTTGCGATTTAACTACGTAACTATTTTTGTATAACTTTTGTGGTATTCTTTTAACAGTTGGAAAAGTTCTTAACATGATATATTAAAGTTTTTGTATTCACGAAAGGAATACACAATTCAACCCCCCCTTCTTGTATATCTCGTATATTGTACGTGAATTCTATATTAACGTATGATTCTTCAATAAAGGGATTTAATCTTACTCCTTAACAATGAAGATAATAATATTGAATGTAGAATAGATCAATTAACCCTCTAAATAGCTAGCTTTTAGTAAATAAATTGATGATGATTATCTACATATAGTAAGGTTTTCAGAAACCTAGATGAAGGAAATTTGTTGAAATAGAATGAAGCTTTTAATAATACATTAGGAAATCCTTACAAATATAAAGATAGTATATTTAGTAAATCATAGGTATTCAATAGAAAGATAGTTATGCTTTATGATGTTAGTAAATTACAGGTATTTAGTTCCTTGATCATAGATAAAATGATACATTTTCTTGTTAAGCTAAGGCAAGAGAGGATGGAGATGTTTATTGCATTTGTTTATGCTTTTAATGTAAGCATTCAGAAAAAATCCCTTTTATAGAACAAAATTAATGAAATAGGAGTAGGCATTAGATGTCCTTGGATGTTACTTAGAGAATATAATAGTATGAAGCAATCATTTGAGCTTGAGGCTAATATCAAGATAAGGAACTCAAACTAATTAAGGGATTATACAGCTAATATCTAAGTAACTAATTTGAAATTTTATGGTAATCTTGTCACTTGGTCCAACTGGTAGAAAGGAAACTGATTCATTAAAAAAAAGATAGATAGGGATTGTTATCAAAGTTTAGATAAAGTATATCTTGCTTTAATAATCCTCTATTCTCTAACCATTGTTTATTAATTATTGAAGATCTCTTCACGAAAACTCAAAAGACACAACCATTCAAGTTCAATAACTATTTAGTTGGCATTGAACATTTTCATGAATCAGTATTAAAAGGAATCAACAAGGAATTTCAAATGAACAAATCATATATTTGTGTAAGGAAACTCAATATAGAGAAAGATGAGTTAAAAGTGCTCAACTTGCAAAAGGTCAAATACTCCCAAAAGTTGGTCAAAGATAAATTGGGAATTTTAAACTTCATTTGATCCCAACTATACCATTCTCTAATTGATCCTCTAAATTAGTAGAAGGAAACAGAGGCTTTACAAAGCTATGCCTAAGCCTTATCGATTAATAACTCAATAATTCAACAAATATCAAGATACTTTTGGTTAAAAGAATGGATGGGAATTTATGTTTCTTCCACAAAGCATTACTATCCAAAAGGAAAATCAAAAGAATAAGTTCACTAATAATTGATGATAACTCAAGCATTTTTTATAAGAGGATCTTAAAATAAAAGCTTACACATATTTCTCCAGCTCCCTATGAATTCCAGCTAAGGTTAACTCTTTAATCCCTTTATAAAAGTCAATCATTAAGGAAGAACTAAAACATCAAGATGCCTTCTTATACTCTAGTGACTAAGCAAGAAGCAGAAAAGGCATTGGTCTCTCTTAACGCTTAAAAGGCCCCAAGTCTAAATGGCCTTAATGATCTCTTTTACAAGAAAACTTGGCAGATAACTAAAAGCATAGTAACAATAGCCATCATGGAATTCTTTAGCAAAGAAAGAATGATGTAAGAAATAAACTAAACATTCATGTGTTTAATCCAAAAAAAAAGCTCTAGATCATTTATAGAGTACAGAAAAATTGCATAATAATTTATAAGTTGATTTTTAAGATTATGGCAAGTAGATAAAAGTTAATTCTTCCTATACATATTGACACCTTACAGGGAGCTTTCATTAACGACAAAAATATAGGTGACAATACATTACTTAGATAAGAGCTTTTTAAGAACTATAAACATAAGCGTGTAAGAATGAACTGTGCCCTTAAGATAGATGACAGATGTATAATTGATCATAATTTTAACTCATATTTGATGTAATTTTGCTTGTTATTTTATACTTTTATTGTATATTTAGGTACTTAATGCGCTTCAAGTGTGTTTATAAGTTATAATTACTTTCTTAAACTTAAAGGAAAAGAATTATGATGAAAAGATGGCATAGAACTAAGAATTGAAGCATAGAAGTGATGCACGACCATGTATTTGTCCAAGCCATGCAGAATCATAATTTTAGGTGTTTTTGGACATACATGATTTGATACAAGATTGTGTACCAGACAGTGTAAGTCCCAGAAATCCTAGTTTTTAATATAAATAGACGTCTTTGGTGGTTAATTAAGGTGGGCAGACTCTTGGAGATGATTTCCAAACATGGAGAATGTCTAGAAGCCTTCGTTAAAGAAGAAGAAGAAGAGTGAACATAGGTGAGGAAGAACTGGGGGAGGAACCATGTAAGGAAACTAATGACGTGGCGCTTGTAGTGACTTTAAGTACGGAGGGTTACCACTTCCTAAAAGACAAACTATTCAAGCCAATTGACGATTCAGGGATTTTTTAATTCCCTTTTTCATAAACAGTTTTTCATTAAAAAGGACATTATTATTTGGAATTGAATTTATTAATTTGATAAATTATGTCCTCATTATTATCTTACAACATGTGACTTCTTTATAGGCTATGAAACCACTTTATGAAGAAAAGAGTGGAAGCAAGCCACTGATTATTTTTCCAGGATGACATTAAAAATACAGGTTACATCAAGCTACCGACGTTAAAGAAGCATTGTATGGGAGGCAACTCATGAGTTAGTTTTAATTTTATTTCAATTTTGATATTATCTTTTGTTTACTTTCGTCTTATTATAGGATTTTATTTTTTGTTATGTTATTTCTTTCATTTCTTTTTTATTCTTTCTTTTATATTTTGCAAGGATGTTAATTTCATATTAGATGGATCAGAATTAAAGAAATTGTTATAGTCAGGAAAGTACCTACTCATTTTTTCATAAATGCTTATATTGTGTACATTGGGGACAATGTACAACTATAAGTATGAGGATGGTTTTAATGAACCTTAACGTGATTTCTTTAAGCTTATTATAATATTAATTATAATATTTTATGAACTGATGTGATAAGGCTCTATCTTGAAATGACTTGCTTGCCCGAAACTCTACAGTGGCCTTCTAATCAATATCTGATCCAGCTGGAAAGTTCTCATAGAACTAAACCTAGTGCTCTTTCTACCAAAAAGCCTTAACATTAAAAAGATATAAGAAGTGAAATTTTTTATTTTTAAAATCATTTTTATTAAAAATTTGACAACACAACAAATTTATTTTTACCTTCCCAAAATTTTCAAAAGCCCTATAAAAGTGCAAAACACTTCTATAATCATCTCAAAATCCCCACTACAAATTTTGGACTTTAAGTCCATTCACAATCAATCTCAATAATCACTTCAATAATCTTAAAAATAAAATCAGACATATTCATTCATTTAACTTTAAAACATTCATATACATGCATTCTTTACATAAAATATAGTCTAAAACATATTTATAAAGATGCAAGTGTTCCCAAAAATATTTACAAGGACAAAATGCCTACACAGTAACATGTGACAAAGTTGACTAGTCATAAGGTGAAGTCCCTGCTACTGAAGCCCTAAACATTCACCTGGAGGTTTCATTTAAAAAAAAATAAAGTGTGAGCTAAACGATCTCAGTGAGTCCTAGAATTTCTATTCAAATCATATTTAACTATTTAAACTTCCCTTAAAAAAATTCATCTCAATTCATAATTCAATAGTTTAATATAAAACATATATGCTTCTTGAAATCAAGCTTCTTAAATCACTTTTTAAATAAATAGTGGCAATATTAAAAATATTATGAATTTCTTACACAACATAACCTATCACTAATTTCTTTGCCATATAGTACCCTCAAGCATAAAGTCACGAAGCTGGTTCTGCATCGCTTACCCGTGACTAATTAATCACTAGTGATGCGCTAGGCTAACCATTATACATTATTAGTTAAGGGCTAGTTCTGCATCACTTACCTGTAACTAGTTCCACTAGTTACAGAGCTAGTTCTACATCGCTTACCCATACTAGGTTAACTGTTATATACCGGTAGTTATGAAGTTAGTTCTACATCGCTTTCCCATAACTTGTCAACTATTAGTGACAAAGCTGGTTCAACATCACTTGCCTGTACTAGGTTAACTGTTATATATCGGTATAGTAATATGTATAAAACCTATCAGTATACTATAGGCTAAAAACCATTTCATTTTTATTAACCAATAACATCATCTCAATATAAATTCAAACCATATAAGATTTAACTTTCAAACTTCAATTCATATATTGCTCAAAACATAAAATTGTACTAGCAATATTTACTTATAATGTATAATTCACATAAAACTCATAATCCACATTCACTTCACGATGGAATAGAAGTCATTTTCATAAAATACATTTAAAATGCACTCACCTTTAAGCAACTTTATTGCCAAACACACTCACGAGTTCTATGCCTTTCCTTTACCTACACAAGCTCATTTCGCATAAGCATTTATTTCCGAATTCAGAAATAATACATTAACACTATAAATTCGATTTAATAGAATTTGAGATTAGTATTTAATCGCATAACACGTATGCTAATCATATATTTGTTTACTACTAAAAGTTAACCTATTGTTCTCCATTTCCAATTCTAACTTCAAAAATCATATTTTTGCCCATTCTAACTCATCAATTTCTTCGAAACACTATCTCACTCAATTTAATTAACCATATCATGATCATGCATGATGAGGCACGGTTATGACCTATGTCCAAAAGTTGTACCTCCACTTGTTCCTTACTTTTCATATAACAAACGTTCAAATTAGGCTTTGAGGTCTTTTAGACATTCGTCCCCCTATGTCTCCAGTTTCCATATCATCAAAATCATACCATTTGAAGTTCTAATTCAAGAAAAATGCACCAAACATCACAAGCTACTCCAACACAAGGGTAGCATCAGATTACCATTTTCAAACTGCAATTCAAATATGATGTGATTACTATTAATATTTCTTAGTAAGTTAATCTTAGGGCAACTTGACTCTAATTGTATGTTAATTTGACTCAATATGACATGACAATATATAGTGTGAATAGACATATTGAGATTTTTTTTGAAGAAATAAAGGAAAAAATTCATTAATAAAAAATGGGAGTATGATAGGTGTGAATTGCACCGTGTTTTAGGGCTTAGTTTGTTATGTATTAAGTGTCAATTTGAGTGTTTAGTATGTGATTAGGTTAGAATTATGTTAGTTTATAAGTGTTTTTATGGGTTAGTATAAGTCTTTGAGCTTAAATATTATGTTTTTGAGGTACCTTGATGTGTTTGTTAGTGTTTAAGTGTCAATATCGAAGAACAGAGAAGTTTTAGAGACTTTCGGGTTGAAATAATAGCCCCTGATCATGACACAATATTCCACAATCATGACAAAACATGGGACCCAACCCACGATCGTGGCATTTGGGTCATGATCGTGATAGAAGATTATGCCACAACCCACGATCGTGATAGAAAGCAGACGCGGAAATAAGAGAAAATATCAAGTTTTGAGGAATTTTTTAGACATTTTCTACCATGGAAAAACCCTAAGGCTGCTTATGACACAAAAGGTATTTAAAGAACAAGAAGAAGACAAGAGAGAGAGCTTTTGCATTAGCCACAATTTCGAAACCTTAGAGAGTTTTATCGAGACATAGAGGAAGAAATGAAGGAAGAGAGACATAGAGAAGAAGCCTACACGAAGCTCTCCCAGAATAGGAGGTTTCCCGTTGTTACTACCTCCATCATCCATTCCGAGTCTATTTTTTATTGAGTTTTAATTTTATGATTGTACGGAATTTAAGATAGCCATAGATGATAGATTTGTTGAATGTTGAGGATTGTCTAAACTCACCATCGGGATATTTTATCTTTGATATTAATGAAATTTGATTGTTGCA
Organism: Erythroxylum longipes; assembly: GCA_027563885.1. Lineage (NCBI taxonomy): Eukaryota > Viridiplantae > Streptophyta > Magnoliopsida > Malpighiales > Erythroxylaceae > Erythroxylum > Erythroxylum longipes. The sequence goes on from JAOQMS010010487.1 coordinate 6,868, forward strand.
TTTTTATTGGATTTCAAGTGATTTAAATTCTGTACTTGCATAATTCGATGATAAACTAAGAGGGTAAACTGAGTGAAGAATCATTAAATTGGGCTAACGAGAGTTAGGTAATTTAATATAATAAGAATTAAATCAAACCGGTAAATTTGTGTAAAGAGAGATCTTACATAGGTTTTCAGTAGTTTTTTGGACAACTTAAGATCTAATTTAGGTTTTGGATAAACTGTTAATTGAGTGGTTTCAATTCCCATTATCTAATTAGGGTTAATGGTTATAACTTGAGAGAGAGTAAGCAACCCTAGGACTGTCCAGAATTGGTAATCCAGTAAATTCATAATCAATTAGGTTTTCATTAAAGTCAGATAAAATTCCCCTTTCTCTTAATTGGTAGTTCCTAGGTTGATTTTTGATTGGGTGTTGCATAAACTATTCTGTTTATATTTTAGAATTAGATTCTTGGAATTGATTGTGTGATTGAAATAGTTTTTTTTAAATTTTGTTCATTTTCAATTATTGCGAATTGTGTTCAGCCTTAGATTTTAGGATTTGATTAACTCTCTTTGTGGGATCGACACCTTAGGTACTACATAAATGACCCGTGCACTTTTGGAATATCTAGGTTAAATAATTAAAGGTTTTTTATATCAGAAACCTGCGATCAAGTTTTTGGCGCTATTGTCGAGGAGGCGATTAGTTTAGTTCTATAGTTTAAGGCGTTTAATTTAGTTTTTAATTTTTGTTTTCTTTCTTTCCTTTTTACTTCAAAAACTATGCTCTTCAATGAACAAAAGAGTTATGAGAGTTTCGAGTCATGTAGCTGAAACTTTAGACTTAGACATCACTCGACTAGAACGAACCATTAGGAAAGCTCGGCTTGAAGAAGAAGAGGAAATTGTGAAATCGATAATGGCCGAGGAATTTCAACAAAATATAGATCACGGAGTAAACCAAGGATGTAAACAATGGACCCTGATGGACTTCATAAGGCCAAGGTTCAATGCGGCTAACCAAGGAGTAGCTAGGTCGCTCGTTCAAGGAGCCTTCTTTGAGATTAAACCAGTGCCTTTAAACATGCTTCAACAGAATGTGAAGTTTTATGGATTAGCAAATGAAGATCCGATTGCATATGTAGTGAACTTTCTTGAAATTTGTGATACCTTTTGGTACCATTAAATGTCGGAAGATGCGGTTCGAATCAGGATTTTCCCCTTTACCCTTAGAGATAGAGCAAAGGCTCGGTACCATTCCCTTAGTTTAGCCAATGTCACAACGTGGGATCAGCTAGTTCATGCTTTCTTGGATAAGTATTTCCCTTTAACTAAGACCACTAAGATCATCAAGGAAATTACCAATTTACAACAAGGTGATGGGGAATCAATCTATAAAGCGTGGGAGAGATACAAGGATTTGCAAAGGAAGTTCCCACACCTTAACTTACCCAAGGAATTCCTGTTGCAAAAATTTTGCAATGGAGTAAACCCACCGACGAGAGACACAATTGATACAACTTCAAGAGGATCACTAATGAGGAAGACATTTGATGAAGCGGAAGAGCTGATAGAGGAGATGGAGAGTAATAACTGCCTTTGGACGAATGAGTGGAGTAGACAGAATACTACATTCTGAGAGCAAAAGGGAATTGTGGCTCTCGATCAAATGACTGAAATGCAAGTGAAAATTGACAACTTGATGAGACAGCTTAACAACACGAAGGCTTCGTCCTCAGCCCAAATGAAAGTCGTACAACTAAAGTGTGAACTCTGTGGACAGATGGACCATGATATCGTGGACTGTTACTTTATGAAGGAAGATAATTAGGAGCAAGTAAATTATATGTGGGCATAATATAGACAAGGAAGGGGCAACAATCCCTACTCTAACACCTATAACCCTGGGTGTAAGAATCACCCTAACTTCTCTTGGACAAATAATGCTGGAGGGAAGTTCAGTAAACCAAGCTCGATGGAATCTAAGTTGGATAAGATTTTAGATAAAATTGAAGGCATGAAGGATGCATATAGGAGGCTTGAAAGCAAATTCGAACAAGCAACAAAAACCATGCCTCGTCAATACACAAGCTGGAAGTCCAAGGAGGCCAACTAGTGGAGGCAATGTCTACTCGAAATGCAGGAAATATTCCATGAAATACCAAGTCTGACCCGAAAGAATGGATCATGGCCTGAACATGTGAAGGAAGACAGAGATAAAGGGAAGTGATTGCAGGTTCCGATATAAGAAAGTTTTAATATTCTTAAACCTCAATATTCTGCAAGCGCACGGGTCGTTTGTATAGTACCTAAGGTGTCGATCCCATAAGGAAGGTTAATCTAATCCTAAAATATAAGGTTGATCTCAATTCACAATCACTCAAAACAAACAAAACTAGGTAAGAAAGTATTTTAATCACGCAATCAATTCCAATAATAAATTTCAGAAATATAAACAAGATAGCAATTGCAACACCCAATAATAAAACAACCTAAAAACTACTAATTGAGAGAAAGGAGACTTTTATCTGACTTTAATGAAAACCTAATTGGTTATGAGTTTATTAAATTATTGATTCTAGACGATCCTAGCGTTGATTACTCTATCTCAAGTTATAATCATTAACCTTAATTTATAAACCTAATTAGATTATGGGTGTAACATCCCGTTCCCACACTAAGGGTTAGAACTCTAGATTTTCGTAATTGAAAAAAAAATAACAATGAGCGATTAGGAAAATACATTTCATGTTCATGCATAATGTTAGCATACACACATGTGAATATTAATTTTTGCACACTAAAATGATTGTACATGCATTCATTGACACATTCCAGGTATAATTGATCTATAAATGTTATTATATTTGGAATTGTGAAATATGTGTTAAAAATTGAGTTGGAGTGTATAAATAATGAATCAAAATTTTAGTGGAAATTTGAAAATTTTCTAGAATTTAAGGGTATCTTGGACTAGGAAAAATGCCAAGTGGCAGAACAATTGATGAATAGTGGTAGAAATAAATGTCAAATGGTAGTAGAAATTTTAATATGTGACATTAAGATTTAATGACTTATGTCATTGAAAATTGGGATTTAAAAATAGGAGACAAATGGACAAGTAGATTAAAAGACCAAAGGTGGGACCATAGGATAGTGAAAAGTGTCACTACCCTCATCACTTACTATTCTTTTACCCAATTAAAGACCATTCCATGGTCATTTACTTACTCATTCACGACATATGCTTCATTTCTCCATCTTCTTCTTCTTCTTTTTCTTCACCTTTATCTTCTTCACTCACAAAACTCACTCTCCATCTCACCATGCTGATTTTTTGTCTAGCTCTTTCACCTTGCTTCTCCAAGATTTGTTCTCTCCTCCATTTTGTCACTAAAGACCTAAGCCTACAACCTTTTATTGATAATGTACGTGTAAGAGAAGGAAGCTAAGGTTAAGAGAGATCTTTAAGAGTTTGAATAATCTTGGAGCTTAATCAAGTAAGTTATGCTCTAAATATCATAGGTATGGTTAAATGAAGCTATAATTAAGATTAAATTGAGATTTGATGACTTGATTATGCAATGTTTATGTATGTGTCGTGGGTGCTTGATTTATGAAGAGGTTTTTGTCAAAACAATTGAATTTAGTGAGCTAACATTATTCATGACTTAATGATGTGGGTAAATGAAGAGGTAATGGAATTATGTTTTAATTTGGTGTTGTTAAATGGTGAATGAAGGTGTAAAATTGTGATGATTTGTTGATAATGAATAAGTTGTTGTTGTTGAGGTGAATTAGGATGAAATTCATGATGAAGTGCGCTGGAAATGTGTTAGATGTAGTGTTTCTACAGAACAAGCATCTGTATTTTAGACATATCTTGACCTAAGGTTATCCAAATAAGATTATTGTTGATTTATATTAAACTTGAGACGAATGTATACAATTGTCATGAAGAAATTGAGTTTGAATTCTATCTCTAAGAGTGTTGAAAATTGTCTTGAACTTGAGTTTTGGATTTTTTCTCTATTTCTGAATAGTATGTAGTAAATTGTGTATAACTTTCAGAATATTGAACCAAATTATATGAACTTAGGTTCTTTAGAAACTTAAGACATAGATAAAGAATTTTTTAGAAGAATAATTTGTCTAAAAATCTCTTTTTCTAGGTTTAAAATGGAAGTGAAGTTCGGATAAGAAAATAAAAGAAAGAAGAAGGAGTGCGTCGGCCCAGAAGCAGGTCGCGATCGCGACCCAAAGGTTGTATGTAGTTGATGCTTTTTGAACAAGTGTTGGTATTTTGATGATATCTTGAGCAGTGGATATCAAAATGAGGTAATTCTTCATTCAGATTAAACTAGAGGCATAATTCTACAACTTTCTTGAAGAAGTCTAAATTTATTTATGTCTCTAAGACTTTCAAAATCTGGTGTGAAATTGAGTTTTGATTGAGGTTGTAGTACTACCCAAGATAGAAATTATGTTTTGATGTTTTCATAAAAACAGAATGGATATAGGCTGAATCAGACAAAGGTATCTTCACAAAAGTTGTATTTCATTCTCTTATCTTTCAATTTGTATTAAGTTTGTATGTTTTAGATATCTGAGTTGAAAGATATGAATTGTACAATTTTAGGGTATGATCATGAACTAGCCAAAAGTTCAATTACACACAGTCTGTGATATTATAAGAATAACTCCTAGGATAATAAACCGAATTGAATGATCTTGGTGTCATTAGAAACCTAAGAGATATACGAACAATTTTCTCAAAGAAAGTACCCTCGAATTACTTCATTATCATTATTAGATTGATCATGGAGAGTTGACCCGAAAGTGTGTTGTAGGAAAAATCTGAGTTGAAGACATGAGTTATGAATTTTGATTTTTATGGTTTTATTGAGGTATAAACCATAAAGTATAAATGATACTTATGTGAATTTGAAATATGTATGATTATGTGATGAGAATAATGGAAACATACCTGGGATTGTCATTGAGCAAACATTGTACATATTCCATATACAAATTTGTACTTAAATGAATACTTATAATTGTGCAAAGTTGTAATGCGTGTGCAATGTGTGTATTACATAATGTTGATGTGCAGGACAGACGCCCACATCCATACATTTCCAGATCATGGAAGTAATGCTAATCTCGAGCGTACTATGAGTCAACCTAGATGGTCTTACTTACTGATTGTTCTGTTTGTATTATGTATTAAATGATTTTTGCCACATAAATGTGATTGTTTTGATATTCAGACATTAAATGTCCGAGGAGATTGATAAATGTAAGAATATTGAAGTGCTCCTTGTATGTGAATTTGATGAAATATGTGATATCTAATTTGATTGTTAAATGTCAGACCTAGTTCCGAACAAACATGTGAATATGCATTTGATTGAAAAAGTGTTTCTCAACATTTATGTTGAATGCTGGGCCACGGTCCGATGATGAATATGAAATTGAATATGAATATGAAAGCATGTGATAGACTGAAATTATGTGAATGTAATGCATTCCATTACATGAATGCATGAAACATAAATGAAGTCGTGACCGGAGTAGCCACCACAAAAGAGCTTAATGCTCAGAATGTGAAAAGGAGCTTAAAGCTCAGATTGTGAAAAAGAGCTTAAAGCTCAGAAAGTGTATAAGAGCCAAAGTCTCACTATGTAAAATGAGCCCAGTATCCCCAACGGATACAGGATAGTTATCAATGAGCCCAGTATCCACAATAGATACGGGACAGTTATAGGCACTCAGTCACAACAAAGTAATAAATGAAAGTGAGTCTCATGCACATTGCATTATAAGCGATATGTGTATTTTAAATGATTGAAATGATTAATTTAACTGCTCTTAATGTGATCCTATATGTTAAATGAAGTGATGTAAATTATGTGAAAATATGAGAATTGTATGTGTTATGTGATTGAGTGAGCCATCGAGGATGGTTACTCCTTGAGTTCACAAAACTCATCCAAAATTTGCAATATTTTTTCAGACTCAGAAGAGTCACCCCGTTAGGCTAATAGGAGTATAGCCATTGCACCCAAGTAAGAGATAGAGGTCAGGATCAGTTCACGTCTGTATCAGTATTTCCATTTTTTGTATCAAAATATGTATTCATAAGAATTTTGCAATGTGTATGTAAATGATTTTGTAATGTAATGGTTGTGACATTGTGTTTGAAAATATTTATGAATAAAAAATGGGCCTGATTTATTTATTGATTTTTCACAATATGCGTGCATTGTTTTAAAAGAAAAAGAAAATTCTTTATTGAATTTGATTGACTGACTATTCTAACATGCCACCTTCATGGGGTACGTACTCGGATATCACTTAGGATGTTGGGTACGTGTCTTGCGAGAGTGGGGTGTTACAATGGGAATTGCAACCTCTCGATTCATAACTTATACCAAACCTAAATTAGATCTTAACTTGTCCAATAAACTACTGAAAACCTATGCAAGATCTCTGTCAACACAAATATACCGGTATGATTTAATTCTTGATTTATTAAATTACCTAACTCTTGTTAGCCTAATTTAATTATTTTTACTCGTTTACCCTCTCAGTTTGTTACCGAATTATGAAGTGCAGAAATTAAATAAAAAATAATCCAATAAAAATACAATAAATCAACTTTCATTAATATCAAAGACAAAATATTTTGAAGGTGAGTTTAGACAAATCCTCAACATTCAACGAATCTATCATCTATGGCAATCTAAAATTCTATACAATCATAAAGAATGAAATAAAACAAGAAATAGACTGCGAATGGAATGACGGAGGTAGCAACAGTGGGAAACCTCTTGATTCGAGAAGTACTTTACGTAGGCTTTATCTCCACATCTCTCTTCCTTCGTTTCTTCCTTAAGCTCTTGATAAAGCTCTCTAGGGTTTTGGGATGTGGCTTACGTAAAAGCTCCCTCTCCTCTATTCTTTCTGTTCTTTAAATACCTTGGTAGCCCTAGGGTTTTTTCAAGGTTTTTACGGAGTTGAAATGGTTCGAAAAAACCCTTAAAACATGACTTTTTCTCTTATTTGTGCATTTTCTCGATGCAGGTAACGATTGTGACCCTGCATGCCAAGATCGTGGCCAGCATTAAACCTTTCTGTCACAATCGTGGCTCAAATGCCACGATGGTGGGATGTGGCAGAGTCTTCTATCACAATCGTGTCCCTTAGGCCACGATCGTGGGCTGACTTTTAAATTTCTGTCATGATGATGGCCTATTATGCTATGATCGTCGGCCGTTGTTTCGGCCCGAAAGTCTCCAAAACTTCCCCGTAATATTTAAGCTTAAAGACTTATACTAACCCATAAAACCACTTGAACACATAAACTAACACAATTCTAAAAGTTTGCTTATCGTATCAACATCCCCACACTTAAACGTTTGCTTGTCCTCAAGCAAACAAAATAACAAACACATAACAAACGCACAACACACAATGCAGTAATGAGGCAAAGGCTTTAACTTGATGAAATAAATTTAATCTTAAACACAATCATTCAAGTTATATCAAATAATTAACATGCAATCTGTGTCTAGGGGCTTGAACTAAATATACAAATTAATCGAGACCCAAATGTTAATTTATTTACCCTTTTTAATTGCACATAAACATTAATAATTCTTTGGTCCTTCAGACTCTGTAACTATTCCCAAGTATATTTTCATGAAAATTCAAGCTTATTATAAGTTTGGTAGGTTTTTATTAAAAACATACATTTTTTCTATTATTAAATTATTCAAACAAAGAACTAGTCTTTTACGCGGAGGCAAACATTGGTGATAATGTCGATCCAGTTACTCGACTAAGTCATGTTTTTATTAAGCTGCTTGGTTGGAATGTCATTATAGCTTTTTGATGTGGAGGCACACATTTGTGATGCGTGTTGATTCGGTTACTCAGCTACGTCACATTCTCAACTAGCTACTAGCTCTATTCATTGCTCGATGGTCAGTGGAATAGTTATTTATTTAACAAACATTTTTTTTATTGCCTACCTTGTTGTTTTAGCTACTCTTTTCGATGAAAAATACTAGTAAAGATACTTAAGTTGAAAATTATGAATAAATGTGGCAATTTAGAGGGTGCTAACCTTACACTAAATCCTAATTGAGCTGTATATTTATCAAAAGACCCCAATTCACTAATTTTGCGAGCTAATGATTATTCACAACCTAATAGACTATGTTCAAAATTAAATAAATTTCTATCCATCTAAGTCATTAACACATTCAAACAATTCACAAAATGTAACCTAACAACTATCATACTATATGAAAAATCATATAAAAAGTAAAACATACCCTACACTTGAACAACATATTGTCCTCAATGTGAGAAGAGAACAACAAACACATAAAAGAAAAGAAAAATATCAATTAAAGTAAACAAAAAAGAAATCAAAAGTAGAATCAAAAATAAAGATGACGACTAATTGGGAAAAAAACAAAAAAATGTGTTAGACAAAATCTCATGGAGACGGGGCAGCGATGGTGTTGCAGGTGGAAATTGAATGGCCTGAGACTCGAAATACTGATGGATCCGATGGATATCCCAACTCTAACGTCGTTGTGTTTGGACTATCTCCTTAATCATTCTGGTGTGTTCTGCAAGTGTATCAATAATTGTCTTGTTGTTTGCAGAGATTGCCTCTATGACCTTCTTCTAGCCTTTATCTTCTTCTTCCTCTTCCTCAGACTCTTCACTAGTTGAGTCCTCTTCTGCTTGCTAAAGCGACATTGAACTCGAGGTCACCTTACTGGCCCTAATCTTAACATGTGTCTTCTGGATGATATCCCAAAGTTCCATATTGTGGGACTTAAGGATTTTAGCCTGTCATAAATGGTGATGGTTTAAGAAGTCAGGGAGATAAACAGTTAACCCACTACAGTCAACGCCATAATATTCAGCAATGGAAAAACTAGGTACCCCATACCTAAATTGTTGCTCCTCTTGTGCGGAGTCGCAACAATAGCATTTAACACATATGTGGATGTGCATATTGGAATGCTGTGGTCCATGCACCACAACATAAAGAGTTCCTTTGTGGAATACTTGTTGGTTTCTGATTTATCAAAAACCAGCTAGCATATGAATTTGTATAGAGGCAAGTGCTCATAGGACCTTATTATGTTGTTGTGAACATTCTTGGCATGAAATTGCTATACTCTAGTGAGTTCATTCCAATATCGAGAAGGATAAAAATCATCATGCAGATCGATGATGGAGGATTCGGCGAACCCACACATATCGCACATGATTTCTATATTCAGTTCATAAGCTCTTCCTCTCAGGCTAAACCACAATTCCTTGGGGTTCTTAGGGTCATAGGACAGGGAAGTGAAAATTTCCAAAGTGAGCTCCTGGTAAACAGGAAATTGGAAATGTATAAATTAGGCCCACTAGATTTGTTCAACTAAGTTTCCTACCTTCTCGCGCAATTCTAACCTATCGAGTGTTTCAAAATCAAAATATTTAGGAACTACTATTTGTCTAACATTTAAGGATTGGAAACAAATACCTTCCTCCTTTATATAGATTAGGAAGGGCGTGCCAAAGTCTGTTGCTTTGCTTCTTCTCCCACATCCCCCAACTTGATCTCATCCTGATTACTCCCGTCTAGCTGATTGCTTAATGTGCGGCATATTTCTTGGGAATTAGGTAGAATTTGGAAGAAATTTAGAGGTTTGAAATTTTTGTAGAGAGATATGAGAGCTTTTGTAGGTTTTGATTCCAGAGAGATAAAGTAAAAGTGAAAGTTAATGAAAAAGTGAAGTTAGAAATGAATATATAGGTGGTTGGAGTGTAAAATGGTAAAAATATCCTTTAAAAAATGTGTGCTCCCCTTTCCTGCCTAGTCACAGGCCACGATCGTGGTCGACGGTTTTGCACTAATTCTTTTTTTTCCTTTTGCTCTTTTCACATTCTTTTCGAATTCACTTCTTAATTCTTTTGTGGCCCTTTCACTCTATTTTACTTGCTTAATCGATCATCCAATTTATCCTAAAATCTTCCTTCTTAGTTTTATTCGAAAATAAAAGAATCCTAACCACAGAATTGAAACGTTCTAACAAAACAATCAAATGTAATAATTTTCCATGGCTTGCCTCCCATGCAACGCTTCTTTTAACATCGGTAGGTCGACACTCTTTTTAACTCGCAGTGGTTCGAATGAAGGTTGCAATGGTAGTGTAGTCACTAATCTCATAATTTGTACTTGGGATACCATGCTATGGTTTCCACCTTCCTTATAATTCTCCTTCCCTCGCCTTCTTCTACACGAGCGCTTCTTTCTGAATACATTCCCAGGGTCCTTGATATCTTCCCATTCTCCTCAAGGTTCAATTTACTTGATGTTTGTTGGACGTAACAAAGAAATGTAGTATTTCCTTGACATTTGGAAGGTTATTTTCTCTTTTCCTACTCTCAGAGTTAGTTCACCCCCATCAACGTCAATGAATGAACAAGTAGTGGCCAGGAATGGACGTACAAGAACCATAGGGGTCTCCACATCTTTTCCAATTTCCAATATATAAAAGTCTGTAGGAAAAGTAAATTTATCAACTTTTACGTGCATATAGCACCCTGCTAGCATAAATTACATACCAGAACACCATGAGGACATTCCAGTATATAATATATAATAATGGAGTGTTAACTATCATACCTTCACTTATAACACGACAATATATCCAACTCAATCATGGCATCAACTATGTATGTAAAAGTCACAAAACACAATAATTAAAAACCTCAACTTGTCATTGCATTAATACATAGTAGCTTACAAACCTTTATAACATAAGAGCATTAATACATAGTAGCTTACAAACCTTTATAACATAAGTTCTACAAGACATAAGTAAACTACTTAAAAACAAGAACAACTCCTCAAGTGCCAACTGACAGACCTTTGATCCATAACTTAATCCTAAAAAGTGCTTCTGAGAATCTTAGAATCTAAGTCTCCTGTCTTTTACCTGTAAAATCACGTTGCAAATTTTGGATGAGTTTTTGCAAACTCAATGAGAGACCCATCATTGACGATCTCACTCCAGACACACACAAATATCATACAACCAATCAGATTCGTAACATTTTCTATCAAAATAAGGCATAAAGTATGTCATACAATTCACATACCTTCTTCCAGAATTTGAACACCCAATCAATTACAACTTTAGAAAGAATTCACATTCATAAATTTCATAATCATAATATTCAAATTCAAATGCATATGAGACTCTCGATTCCTTATTATTTGTTGTGACCGAGTGCATTTCAGATATAGAACAGATACTGGCCCATTAGGCTCAGTCAGAATAGAAATCACAGAACAACGCTTTACGTGCACAATACTGAGCATATAGCTCTTTCAACTGGCTACTCTGATCACAACGCCTTTATCAGAGCATGCATTTTATGAAAGGTATCAAATAATAATATATGCCATAAATGGCATTCATAGATGAAGCGTAGACAGAATCTCATAATTCATTGGACCTCAGTCCGACATTCAACTTTCTTTGAGCATTCAGAATTTAGAGGCAACATATTTCATTTAATTGTCAGATGCATGTATAACACTTCCAATACATTTCTAACTATTAAACTCCTTGGACCTTTAAGTCCGGAATTCATATTCAGATCGCAAATAGTTTAATAACTGAAAATTAAGCAGAATAAATCAAACAATCAATCCTAGGAAGATCATCTAGGTTGACTTACAGATGCTCATTTTAGCTTATTGCCTTGAAGTCCCGGCAATATCTGGATGCTGTCACTCAGTGGGATCCTCTATAACATATCATACATACACATATCACAATTTTGCACAAATATGAATTTATAAATGCACATTCATGTATACTGAATATGTACAATGCATGTTCAAGACAAATTCCAGTTTTTTTATTCAATTTCTTTTCACAATGTTCATTCATACCACAATACTCAATTGATCAATCTAGATTTGTCTAAAAACATACTTTCGGATCTACTTTGCATGATTATTAACATTTGAAAAATGAAGAAAAGTAGCAACACTTTCTTCTGAAAAATTGTTCTCCCATGTCTTAAGTTTCTAATGACTCCAAGATCATCCAATTTCATTCAGTATTCTATGATTTATGCTCTAATTGAACTTTTGGCTAGTTCATGATCATACCCTCAAATTATACAACTCGTATCTTTCAACTCAGATATCCAAAATTTACAAGCTTAATAACAATTGAAAGGTAAGAGAATGAAATACAACTTTTGTGAAGATACTTTTGTCTAATTCGGCTTCTATCAATACAGTTTATGCAACATCAACAGGACATGATTTTTGTCTCGGGTAGTACTATAACCTTAGTCAAGACTCAATTTCGATCCAGATTTTGAAATAATTAGAGATAGAATTAAATTTAGACTTCTTTAAGAAAGTTTTATCCATATGACTCTACTTTAATCTGAATTAAGAATCAACTCATTTAACAATCTGCAAGTCAGGATATACTCAAAATATCGAAACATGTTCAATGAAAATATTCCAGTTCAGTTCCTCATTTTCATCTAAATTCATCAATAAAATCTTTCCCGAATAACTTTAGATGGCTATATATTTTATTGAGAGGACTAAAAATGTGTTATGAGTTTTTTGGTTCAAAAATCAAGTCATTTGGAGGTCGGAAGAAGAAGTTATAGCCAAAAGAATGAAGGATGTTCAAAACTGTCAAACAGCATCATGCACTACCTTTTATTCTAACTTCTTTTCAGCTCTTCCCAAAATAGACCTTCGGGTCAATCTTTCATGGTCATTTTGACAAGGAGAATGAAGGATTTAGGCCAAATATTCTTCTAAAAAATTGTTCCTTTATGCCTTAAGTTTATAATGAAGCTAATTTCATGTAATATTCTGTAAGTTATACTAAAAACGCTATAGACTATTCCCAAACCACGATAGACTCCCAAAGTCAACTTCAAGCTAAAGTTTGAAACTCTTAGAGACAGAATCAAATTTTGATTTCTTCATTAAAAAAATGTATTTCTATATCTCTAGTTTACTCTGAATTAAACTCCATCCAATTTGGATATTCACAGATTAAGTTATGCCCTAAATACAGATGTGTGTTCAATGAAATGCTACATATAACATACTCCATCTCACTTAAAACTTTCATCCGGTTATTCATATCTCCGAATCTGCTTCTTCGTTCACCACCCACACATGCATCAACACCATTTAAGCATGTAGCAATCCACAAGCATGAAAATGTACTCTAAGTACGCATGCATCCAATAAAGACATTAAAACATGCATAAAACTTACTTGACTAAGCTTCTCTCTCTCTTCTCTCTCTTCAGAAATTTTTCCAGAACTTTAAGAAAGCAACACGCTGGTTTCGGTGGATGAAGAAAAGGAAAAAAGAGTGAAATCAATAAAATCCTATAAAGGAAAGCAAGAAGGAAGATAGTGATGGAGAATTTCGGTGAAGTCAAAAGAGAGCTGCAGAAAATTCTTTCTTGCTTAACAAAAATATGACTTAGATGGCTTAACTTAACTTTGCCACATGTCCCTAATGCATGTCTTGCATTTGTCATCGTGTGAAGCTACCAAATGTCACTTAGCTATTGCTCCACTTGTCACATAGTAATTTGTCCAATTGTCTCACATTCACTAGTCCATTTGTCACACTTCTATTTGTCTCTTATTTCTATATTTTTCTTAGTCCAAAATACTCCAAATTTTCAATAAATTTCCAAAATATTCGAAATGCCTTTAACAATGCGAAACAAATTCTAATACATAACAATTCAATTTTCAAAATAATTAATCCATAATTCTCCAAAAATTCTGAAATAATAACTATTATCATTATTTTAATACACACCAATTTAATTATCCAAAATTCACACTTTAATCACATTAAAAATTTGCTTATACCTGGAAAAAATGTTAATGAATGCATGTACAATTATTTCACGAATGACAACATTATTCATGTGCATGTGTATGCCATATATTGCATGAAATACATTTCTAAAGTCTCAATAAATTCTTATTTGTAAAGCATCCTAGAGTTTTAACCCTAATCATGGGATGTTACAACTCTCCCCTTCTAAAAAAAAATTCGTCCCCAAAATTCTTACTTGATTCATGAAATAGTTGGGGGTGGTGCTTTCTCATATGCTCTTCTATTTCCCAAGTCGCTTCTTCACTTGAATGGTTTCTACAAAGTCCTTTCATTATTGGGATTACTCGATTTCTCAGTTGTTTATTCTGATAGCCAATTATCTTAACCGATTCTTAAACATAACTCAGGTCCCTAGAAACTTCAATTTCTTGAGTTAGTATCATATGAGTTGGATTTGACCGACATCTCCTAAGCATACTCACACGAAACACATTATATATCTATGCCATTTTAGAAGGTAAGGCTAACTTATAAGTTAGTGGCCCAATTCATTCAATTATCTCATATAGACCAATGTACCTCGGGCTTAACTTACCCTTCTTACCAAAGTTCAACACGCCTTGCCAAGGTGATACTTTTAGAAATACTTTATCTCCCATCTGATATTCCATATCTTGCCTATGTTGATCTATATAACTCTTCTGTCGGTCTTGTGCCATTTTGATTCTACTTCGGATCAACTTTACTTTACTAACAGTATCCTGAATTAATTCTGAGCCGTCAACAATCTTTAGACCCTCTTCATCCTAATGTAAAGGCGAACGAAATTTTCAGCCATACAATGCCTCATATGGAGCCATACCGATACTACTGTGATATTGATTGTTATAAGCAAATTAAATTAGAGCTATATACATGTCCCCTGCTCCTTGAAACTCCAAAACACAAGCTCTAAGCATATCCTCAACAGTCTTAATAGTCCTCTTACTCTGCCCATCTGTTTGAGGATGAAATGCAGTGCTAAAATTGAACTTGGTACCCAAAGCTGCCTATAAGCTACCCCAAAACCTCAAAGTAAATTTAGGATCCCGGTTCGATACATTAGACACTGGAACCCTGTGTAATCTCACTACTTCATTCACATATTTCAGAGCTAACTGATCTAAAGAGTTACTCTCTCTCACTGGTAAGAAATGAGCCTACTTGGTCAATTTATCAATCTCAGATGTTCTGCATGTTCCTCTTTACACTTCGAATACACCAAAATATCATCAATAAACACAATCACAAAGTGATCTAAATAAGGTTGAAATACCTTATTCATCAGATCCATAAAAGTTACTGGGGCATTAGTCAATCCAAATGGCATCACCAAAAACTCGAAGTGCCTATATCTTGTTCTAAATGCACTTTTTGGTACATCATCCTCAGCTATTTTCAACTGATAATATCCCGATCTCAAATCTAACTTTGTGAACACCTGAGCTCCCCGTAATTGAGCAAGCAAATCATCAATCCTCGACAATGGATACTTATTCTTAACTGTCACCTGATTCAACTGCCGATAATCAATACACAATCTAAGAATTCCATCCTTCTTCTTCACAAATAATATTGGAGCTCCCCAAGGTTACACACTAGGTCTAATAAAACCCTTATCTAACAACTCCTGTAATTGGATCTTCAGTTCCTTTAGTTCCACAGGTTCCATCCTATATGGATCAATTGATATAGGAACGGTACTTGGAACAAGATCAATACTAAATTCCGTCTCCCTTTCTAGGGATAATCCCGGTAGTTTATCAGGAAACACATCCAGAAATTCCCTAACGATAGGAATATCCTGAATGGTTTGTTCATTCCGGGTATACACTATGTGGGCCAAATAAGTCTCACATCCACCTTGAATCAATCTCAAAGCACTCATGAATGAAATTAGTCAGGCTACAACTGCTTGACCAACTCCTTGAAACACCACTCTCAGCTGATTAGGGGATTCAATAACTACCTCCTTAGTATAACAATTCATCACTGCCCTCTGAGTAGTGAGCCAATCTATACCTAAGATGATGTCTATCTCTCTCAACTGTAATATGATCAAATCAGCTTTTAACTCTGCCTGATCAATTCGAACTAGGCACCGTTTACATACCTCATCAATCACTGTTGTGCTACCAACTGGAATACTTACCACTAAACTAGTATTCAACATTTCTCTCTTACAATGGAATCTAGATGCCAGATGCGGTGTGATGAATGAATGTGTAGATCCTAGATCTACCAATGAAAATGCTTCAAAATTAAAAACATTCAACACACCTGCTACCACATCTGGGGAGTTCTACCCCTCCTATCTGGTAATGGCATAAACCCTAGCTTGAGACTAGCCCACATCTGGGGAGTTCTACGCCTCCTATCTAGTAATGGCATAAACCCTAGCTTGAGACTGCAGCTAGTTATTGCGTACCTCGATCTTAACACTGGGCCCTACTGACTGAGTTTTACCTCTACCTCTGCCTCTATGTCCAGAACCGATAGCTCTACTCTACTATAAAGTTGTCTCAGTCATTGTTCCTTCTTTCATTACAAACTATGGTCCTAAAGTCTCGGGACAATCTCTGATCTGATGCTCTATAGAGACACAACCAAAACAAGCTCCCGATAACCTCCAACACCAAGCACCATGCTTCTTACCACAATGTTCACAATTAGGCATCTGTTGTGACTGTCCTCTTGACACTGATCCAGATCCTCTACCTTTATCTATCTGAACAAATCCACCTCTTAGTTTAAATCCTGATTGTCTTGGTCTAGTCCGGAATCAAGATCATCTATTTTGGCGTTTACTGAAGCTTCTACCAGAATCAGCCTGATATTTAACCTGCCTCTTCCCTTTAAACTTTTGTCTGTACTCTCCCTGACCATCATTTAATAACTGCTCAATTCTGAGTGAGTCTGCTTACATTTCTGTGAAACTACCCAAATTAGAAAGAGCTAGCCTTGTTCTAATCTCCATGTTCAACCCATTCTCAAATCGTCTACATTTGTCTTCTTCAGTTGGGGTCATTACAAATGCATACCTCATTAACACATTGAATCTTATCTCATATTCTGCCACTGTGAGTCTGCCTTACTTCAGATCCATAAATTCTTTCATTTTTCTATCGAGATAAATCTTAGGCATATAATTCTCTTTAAACACCCTAAAAAAATCTTCCCAGGTCAAACCACAAGGTCTGGTGGTACTGCTCGGAATAGTTTTCCACGATTGGTATGCTGGACCTTGTAATAGTGAGACCACATAATTGAACCTCTCATTAGCCTCACAATCCATTTGATTGAAAACTCTTTCAGTTCTTTTTAGCCACCCTTCTGCCTCAGCAGAGTTTATACTTCTGTAGAAATCCATAACCTCCTATTTTCTTAGCTTATCATATCTTCTTTCTCACCTCTCTTGAATTCTCAGAGACATTTGTGCAAACTCAGGTACAGGAGACTCCCTATTGACTCCTACATACTCTATTTCAGCGGACTCTCCAACTTGATCTCCTATGGCAGATGACCTATAACAAAAAATAGTTAGGATTATTATCTAAAGCTCATACTCAAATCATGCTTTAATGTCTGTATATGTTCTTATGGATGCCAAACCATGCTCTGATACCAAAAACTTGTAGCACCCCACTACCATAAATTACATACCGGAACACCCTGAGGATATTCTAGTAAATAATCTATAATAATGGCGTGTTAACTATCACACCTTCACTTATAACATGGCAACATATCCAACTCAATCATGGCATCAACTATCTATGTAAAAGTCACAAAACACAATAATTAAAAACCTCAACATATCATTGCATTAATACATAGTAGCTTACAAACCTTTATAATATAAGTTCTACAAGACATGAGTAAACTACTTAGAAACAAAAACAACTCCTCAAGTGCCAACTAACAGACCTTTGATCCATAACATAATCCCAAAAAGTGCTTCTAAGAATCTTAGAATCTAAGCCTCCTGTCTTGTACTTATAAAATCACGTTGCAAATTTTGGATGAGTTTTTGCAAACTTAATGAGAGACCTATCATTGACGATCTCACTCTAGGCACACACAGATATCATACAATCAATCACATTCATAACATTTCCTATCAAAATAAGGCATAAAGTATGTCATACAATTCACATACCTTCTTCTAGAATTTGAACACCCAATTAATAACAACTTTAGAAAGCATTCACATTCATAAATTTCATAATCATAATATTCAAATTCAGATGCATATGAGACTCTCGATTTGTTATTATTTTTTGTGACCGAGTGCCTTTCAGATACAGAATAGATACTGGCCCATTGGGCTCCGTTAGAACAAAAATCATGAAGCAACGCTCTACATGCAGAATACTGAGCTTATAGCTCTTTCAACTGGTTACTCTAATCACAACGCCTTTATCTGATCATGCATTTTATGGAATGCATCAAATAACAGAATATGCCATGAATGGCATCCACATATGAAGCATAGACAGAATCTCATAATTCATCGGACCTCAATCCGGCATTCAACTTTCGTTGAGCATTCAGAATTCAGAGGTAATATTTCATTCAATTGTCAGATGCAAGTATAACGCTTCCAATACATTCTCGACTATTAAAATCCTCGGAAATTTAAGTATGGAATTCATATTTAGATCGCAAATAGTTCAATAACTGAAAATTAAGCAGAATAAATCAAACAATCAATCCTAGGAAGATCATCTAGGTTGACTCACAGATGCTCCTTTTAGCTTATTGCCTTGAAGTCCCAGCAATATCTGGATGTTGTCGCTCAATGTGATCCTTTATAACATATCATACATACACATATCACAATTTTGCACAATGAATTTATAAATGCACATTCATGTATACTGAATATGTACAATGCATGTTCATGACAAATTCCAGGTTCTTTATTAAATTTCTTGTCACAATGTTCATTCATACCATAATACTCAATTGATCAATCCAGATTTGTCTAAAAACATACTTTCGGATCTACTTTGCATGATTATTAACATCAGAAAAATGAAGTAATTTGGCAACACTTCCTTCTGCAAAATTGTTCTCCCATGTCTTAAGTTTCTAATGACTCTAAGATCATCCAATTTTGTTCAGTATTCTATGAGTTATGCTCTAATTGAACTTTTGGCTAGTTCATGATCATACCCTCAAATTATACAATTTATATCTTTCAACTTAGTTATCCAAAATTTACAAACTTAATAACAATTGAAAGATAAGAGAATTAACTACAACTTTAGTGAAGATACTTTTATCTAATTTGGCTTTTATTAATACAGTTTATTCAATATCAACAGGACATGATTTCTATCTCAGGTAGTACTACAGCCTCAGTCAAGACTCAAATTCGAGCTAGATTTTGAAATGCCTAGAGATAGAATTAAACTTAGAATTCTTCAAGAAAGTTTTAGCCATATGACTATACTTTAATCTGAATTAAGAATAAACTCATTTGAAAATTTAAAGATCAATATATACTCACAATACCAAAGCATGTTCAATGAAAATATTCCAGTTCAGTTCCTCATTTTCATCCTAAATTCATCAAACAAATCTTTCCCGAATAACTTCAGATGGCTACATATTTTTATGGAGAGGACTAAAAATGGGTTATAAGCTTTTTGGTTCAAAAATCAAGTCATTTGGAGGTCTGAAGAAGAAGTTATAGCCAAAAGAATGAAGGATGTTCAAAACTGTCAAACAGCATCGTGCACTACCTTTTATTCCAACTTCTTTTCGGCTCTTCCCAAAATAGACAAGGAAAATGAAGGATTTAGGTAAAAAATTCTCTAAAAAATTGTTCCTTTATGCCTTAAGTTTATAATGAAGCTAATTTCATGTAATTTCATTCAATATTCTGCAAGTTATACTAAAAACGCTACAGACAATTCCCAAACCACGACAGACTCCCAAAGTCAACTTCAAGCTAAAGTTTGAAACTCTTAGAGACAGAATCAAATTTTGATTTCTTCATTAAAAAAATGTATTTCTATGTCTCTAGTTTACTCTGAATTAAACTCCATCCAATTTGGATATTCACATATCAAGTTATGCCCTAAATACAGATGTATGTTCAGTGAAGTACTACATATAACATACTCCAGCTCACTTCAAACTTTCATCTGGTTATTCATATCTCTGAATCTGCTTCTTCCTTCACTACCCACACATGTATCAACACCATTTAAGCATGCAGCAATCCACAAGCATGAAAATGTACTCTAATTACGCATGCATCCAATAAAGACATTAAAACATGCATAAAACTTACTTGAATAAGCTTCTCTCTCTCTTCCCTCTCTTCAGAAATTTTTCCAGAACTTAAGAGAGCAACAAGCTAGTTTCGGTGGATGAAGCAAAGGAAAAAAGAGTGAAATCAATAAAATCCTATGAAGGAAAGTAAGAAGGAAGATGGTGATGGAGAATTTCGGTGAAGCCAAAAGAGAGCTAAAGAAAATTCTTCCTTGCCTAACAAAAACATGACTTAGGTGGCTTAACTTAACTTTGCCACATGTCCCTAATGCATGTCTTGCATTTGTCATCATGTGAAGCTACCTAAAGTGACTTAGCTATTGCTCCACTTGTCACATAGTAATTTGTCCAATTGTCACACATTCACTAGTCCATTTGTCACATTTCTATTTGTCTCTTATTTCTATATTTTTCTTAGTCCAAAATACCCCAAATATTCAATAAATTTCCAAAATATTCGAAATGCCTCCAAAAATGCCAAAAAAATTCTAATACACATCAATTCAATTTTCAAAACAATTAATCCATAATTCTCCGAAAGTTCTGAAATAATAACTATTATCATTATTTTAATACACACCAATTTAATTATCCAAAATTCACACTTTAATCACATTAAAAATTTACTTATACCTGGAAAAATGCCAATGAATGCATGTACAATTATTTCATGAATGACAACATTATTCACGTGCATGTGTATGACATATAATGCATGAAATACATTTCTAAAGTCTTAATAAATTCTTATTTGTAAAGCATCCTAGAGTTTTAACCCTAATCAAGGGATGTTACAATGTACTTCCTTAATAATCCCCTTTGGTTGATGCACTGTTCTGTCAACTGTCTTTACCAACATCTTTGTGGATACTAACTCTCTTAACCCAAACTTTTCACTAACGGTTTAGGGCAACATGTTGATACTCGCTCCCAAATCAGTGAATGCCCTTTTTATGATGACTCCATTAATACTACAAGGAATATAAAAATCCCATGGGTCGTCCTTCTTCTGTGTGATGTTAGGGTGTTCTTCCAATATGAACTCCTTAACCTTCTTCTTGATAGATTTCTTCAGTGTGAGCTTCATTTGTAGTTGTTCCGTCACTTCCTCAACCCTGTTTGATTCAATCTCCATAAAATTCCTCACTGCCCTATTTGACATAAAATCCCGATGAGCGATAATAGGTATAAGATTCTAGGTCGAGTTTTCTTAATTGGCTCAATTATAGGCTCACTTGGAAGGAATTTCTTAATTACTTGACCTTCTCCTTTATCTCCTTCTTCCTTCACTTAGGTTCCTTATCCTAGGTCTGACTGATAGCCATGATCCATTCTTTCGGATTAGACTCAATATTGCTTGGAATGGTTCCTATATTCCGAGTAAACATTGCCTCTGCTAGTTATCCTAGTTGGAATTCTAGATTGTGTATTGACAAGGCATGGTTCTTCGTTACTTGTTCAAATTTGCTTTCTAGCCTCCTATGCGCATCCTCTATGCCTCCAATCTTATCCAACTTCGATTCCATCAAGCTTGCTTTATCTTGTTGGAACTCGATTGTCCTTGAGGCCTGAACTATCCTGCAGTATTATTTGTCCAGGAGAAATTAGGGTGATTCTTCCTCCTAAGGTTATAGGTGTTAGAGTAGAGATTGTTGCCCCCTCCTCGTCCATATTGTGTTCCTATATAATTTACTTGCTCCGGATCGCCTTCCTTCATTGAATAACAATCCATGGTATAATGGTCCATATGTCTACAAAGATCACACTTAATTTATACAGCCTTCAACGGAGCTAAAGACGAAGCCTTCATACTATTGAGCTGTTTTGTTATTGTCAATCTTTGCTTACATTTCTATCATCTGATCGACTACCACAATTCCTTTTTGCTCTCTAAAGGTGGCAAGTTACCTACCCCACTAGTTCGTCCAAAAGCAGCTGCTACTTGCCATCTCCTCTATTAGCTCTTCTGCGTCATAAACTATCTTTCTCATCAATGATCCTCTAGAAGTTGCGTCAATTATGTCTCTCATCAATGGGTTTACTCCATTGTATAAAGTTTGCAATAGGAATTCCTTAGGTAGGTTATGGTGTGCACACTTCTGTTCCAAATCCTTGTATCTCTCCCATGCTTTGTAGATTGACTCCCCGTCAATTGCTGGAAATTAGTGATTTCCTTGATGATTTTCATGGTCTTGGTTAGAGGGAAATACTTATCCAAGAAGGCACAAACTAGTTGATCCCACATTGTGATGTTGGCTAGGCTAAGGGAATGGGACCACACCTTCGCTCTATCTCTAAGGGTAAAGGGGAACAGCCGAATTCTGACCGCATCTTTCAACATCTGATGATACCGAAAAGTATCATATATTTCGAGGAAGTTCACTATATGTACATTGGGATCTTTGTTTGCCAATCCATAAAACTGCATATTCTATTGAAGCATATTGACGAGGGTTGGTTTAATCTCAAAAGACGCTATTTGAACAGGTGGCCTAGCTACTCCTTCGTTCGCCGCATTGAAACCTGGCTTTATGAAGTCCATAAAGGTCCACTGTTGACATCATTGGTTCACTCCGTGATCCATTTTCCATTGAAATTCCTCGGCCATTGCTGATTTCACGATATTATCTTTTTCTTCTTGCAGAGCTTTTCCTAAGGGTTTGTTCTAGTCGATTGATATCTAAGTCTAACGTTTCAACTGCACGACTTGAACCTCTCGTGACTCTAGTACTTATCTAAAAGCACGATTTCTAAAGTAAAACAAAAGAACAAAAACAAAAAATTAACAACTAAACTAAATGCTTTAAACTATAGAACTAAATTAATTGCCTCCTCAGCAACGACGCAAAAAACTTGATCATAGGTTCCGATATGACAAGGTTTTAATATTTTTAAACCTCAATATTTCGCAAGCACACAAGTCATTCGCGTAGTACCTAAGGTGTCGATCCCACGAGGAAGGTTAATCTAATCTTAAAATCTAAGGCTGATCTTAATTCGCAATCACTCAAAATAAACAAAACTAAGTAAGAAAGTATTTCAATCATGCAATCAATTCCAATAATCAATTTCGAAAATATAAACAATATAGCAATTGTAACATCCAATCACAAAGCAACCTAAAAACTACCAATTGAGTGAAAGGGGATTTTTATCTGACTTTAATGAAAACCTAATTGATTATGAGTTTATTGAATTACCAGTTTTAGACGGTCCTAGGATTTATTACTCTCTCTTGAGTTATAATCATTAGACCTAATTTATAAAACCTCATTAGATTATGGGAATTGCAACCTCTCGATATTAAGTTGTCCAATAAACTACCGAAAACATATGCAAGATCTCTATCTACACAAATTTACCGGTATGATTCAATTCTTTATCTATTAAATTACCTAACTCTTGTTAGCCCAATTTAATGATTTTCACTCAGTTCACCCTTTTAGTTTGTTACCAAATTATGAAGTGCAAAAATTAAATCACAAATAATCCAGTAAAAATGCAATAAATCAACTTTCATTAATATCAAAGACAAAATATCCCGAAAGTGAGTTTAGACAAATCCTCAACATTTAGCGAATCTATCATCTATGGCTATCTCAAATTCTATACAATCATAAAGAATGAAATAAAACTAGAAATAGACTCGGAATGGGATGACAAAGGTAGAAACGACGGGAAACCTCTACTTTCGGGAAGTACTTTACGTAGGCTTCGTCTACACGTCTCTCTTCCTTCGTTTCTTCCTCAATCTCTCGATAAAGCTCTCTAAGGTTTTGGGATGTGGCTCATGCAAAAGCTCCCTCTCCTCTGTTCTTCATTTCTTTAAATACCTTGGTAGCCTTAGGTTTTTTGGGGTCGAAACGGTTTGAAAAATCCCTCAAAACATGACTTTTTCTCTTATTTGCCCATCTGCCCGAAGCAAGTCATGATCGTGGCCAGAATCAAACCTTTCTATCATGATCGTGGCCCAATTTCCAAGATCATGGGCTATGGTAGAGTCTTCTTTCGCTATCGTGTCTCTTAATCATAGGATGGCTTGTATGTTTCTGTCATGCCACAATCGTGGGTCGTGGTTTCGGCTGGAAAGTCTCTAAAACTTCTCCGTTCTTTGATGTTTACCCTGACACACTAACAAATACATCAAGGTACCTCAAAAATATAATATTTAAGCTCAAAGACTTACACTGACCCATAAAAACACTTAAACACATAAACTAACATAATTCTAACCTAAACACTTACTAAACACTCAAATTGACACTTAATACATAACAAATTAAGCCCTAAAACATTATGCAAATCACATTTGTAAAGAAGGACAAGTAATTATGGAATTCCTTCAAAGTGAGCTCGAAATTGAGCCAATTAAAGAACCTCGATTTGAATTCCCATACCTTATTCTAGCTCAGCAAAAGTCAATGTCATGTAGGGCTATAAGGAATTCTAAAGAGGTTGAATCAAACAGGGTTGAGAATATAACGGAACAATTGCAAATGAGGCTCACTCTAAAGGAATCAATCCAAAAGAAGGTTAAAGAGCACATAGAAGAAGAAAACTCCTACATAGTACAGAAGAAAGAGGACCCAGTGGATTTTTCATTCCTCGCAATATTAATGGAGTGAAAATAGACATGGCATTCACAGATGTAGGTGTGAGTAGTAATATGATGCTCTATACCTTTAGTTTGAAATTGGGGTTAAGAGAGTTAGTAGCCATGAAGATGTTAGTGAAGACGACTGACAGAACAGTTCATCAACCAAAAGGGATTATTAAGAATATGCACATACGAATTGATAAGTTTACCTTTCCCACAGACTTTTATATATTGGACATTGGAGAAGATGTGGAAACCCTTATAGTTCTTGGACGACTGTTCCTAGCCACTGCTCATTCAATCATTGACATTGATGGGGGTGAACTAAGTCTGAGAGTAGGAAAGGAACAATTAACCTTCAAGGTGTCAACTACTGTTCTCCTTTACCTCTAACGAATATCAATGAACCTAAACCCCGAGGAGAATGGGAAGATGTTGAGGATCCTAGGAACGCATTCAAAAAGAAATCATCGTGTAGAAGAAGGTGACGGAAGGAGAATCATAAAGAAGGTGGACACCATAGCATGGTAGCTTATGTGCAAATTGTAAGATTAGTTACGACACTACCATTACACCATTCATTCAAACCACCATGAGCTAAAAAGAGTGTCGAGCTACTGACATTAAAAGAAGCATTGCATAGGAGGCAACCCAGTGAATTTTATTTTCTTTGATTGTTTTTGTTTGAAAGTTTGAATTCTGTAGTTAGGATTATTTTGATTCCAAATAAAATCGAGAAGTAATAGGATTTTGAGATAAATTGGCTGATTGATCAAGTAAGTAAAAGAGAGGTGAAAAGGCCACAAAAGAATTAAAAAGTGATTTCGAAAACATGGGAAAAGAACAAAAGAAGAAAATTAAAGAATCAGTGGAAAGCTAGGCCACGATCGTAGATTGTGACCGGGCAGAAAAGGGTAACATGCGTTGTTTAAAGAAAATTTTACCATTTTACCCCTTAACCACCTATAAATTCTTTTCTAACTTCACTTTTTCATTCACTTTCACATTTACTTTATCTATCTAGATTTGAAACTTAAAAACGCTCTCACATCTCTCCACAAAAATTTCAAACTTATAAATTTATTCCAAACTCTACCTATTCACAAGCAATTATACTGTGCATTAAGCAATCAGCTAGATGGGAGCAATCAGCCAGACAGGAGCAATCATCGGGATGAAATAAAGTTTCAGGACGAGGGAGAAGAAACAGAGCAGCAGACTTCAGAGCACCCTTCCCGATCTACACAAAGGAGGAAGATATTTATTTGCAATCCCTAAATGCTAAACAAATCGTAGTTCCTAAATATTTTGATTTTGAAATGCTCAATAGGTTAGAATTGCGTGTTAGCGTAGAGAACTTAGCTGAAAGAATCCAGTGGGCCAAGTTGTTACATTTCCAATTTCCTGTCTACTAGGAGCTCACTTTGGAATTTTTCACTTCCCTTTCCTATGATCCTAGGAGCCCCAAGGAAATGTGGTTTAGGTTGGGAGGAAGAGCTTATGAATTGAAAATAGAATCATGTGTGATATGTGTGGGTTTCCTGAATATCGATCAATATGATGATTTTAATCCTTCTCGTTATTGGAATGAACTTACTAGAATAGAGCAATTTCATGCCAAAAATACCCACAACAATATAATAACATCCCACGAGCACTTGTTGCTGTACAAATTCATTATCAGCTAGTTTATAATAAATCAGAAACCAACAAGTGTTCCACAAATGTGCTGAACACTATTGTTGCAACTCCGCGTAAGAGGAGCAACAATTTAGGTATGGGATACCTAGCTTCTGCCATTGCTGAATATCATAGCGTGGACTATAGTGGGTTAACTGTCCATCTCCCAGATTTCCTTAATCATCACCATTTATGGCGAGCTGAAATCCTTAAGTCCCACGACATGGAACTTTGGGATATCAGCCAAAAATCACATATTAAGATTAGCGCCAGTCAGGAGAGTTTGAGATCAGCGCCACCTCAGCAAAAAGAAGAGGAATCAACTAGTGAAGATTCTAAGGAAGAAGAAGAGACAGAAGAACTGGGATGGAAGAAAGTTCTAGATACAATCTCCACAAACAACAGGATGATTATAGATCAACTAGTAGAGAACTCTAGAATGATGACGGAGATGGGCTATACTCAACGATGTCAGAGCTGGGATATACGTTGTATTCATGGATATTTTGAGGCTCAAGGCATTCAACTACTACCTCTGACACCATCTCCACCTCCATCTCCATGAGATTTTTTCTAACCCCTTTCTTTTTCAAATTAGTCTTCATCTTTATTTTATTTTCTGTTTTACTTTAACTTATGTTTCTTCTTTTCCTACGTGTTTGTTTGTTCCCTTCTCACACTGGGGACAATGTGTTGTTAAAGTGGGGGGGGGGGGTCATGTGTTTTGCTTTGTATGTGATTTTGCATATTGTATGACATTTGTTAGGTTACATTTTGTGAATTGTTTGAATGTGTTAATGGATTAGATGGATTGAAATTAATTTAATTTTGAACATAATCTATTACGTTGTAAAGAATCATTAACTCATAAAAATTAGTGAATTGGCATCTTTGGATAAATATACAGCTTAATTAGGATTTAGTGTAAGTTTGTCAGCCTCTAAAATGTCACATTCATTCATAATTTGAGGCTTTTTAACTTAAGTAGCTTTACTAGTATTTTCATAGAAAAATGTAGCTAAAATAATAAGGTAGGTAATAAAAAAAGTTTTTTTAAATAAATAACTATTTCACTAGCCTTCGGGTCATAAATAGAGCTAGTAGCCAGTTGAGAATGTGATATAGCTGAGCAATTAGATCGGCACACATAAAAAATGTGTGCCTTCGTGTAAAAACCTATAATGACATTCCAACCAAGCAGCTTAATAAAAATATGAATCAGTCGAGTAACTAGATCGACATTCATTACCAATGTTTGCCTCCATATAAAAAGACTAAGTCTATGTTCAATAAATAAATAAATAAATGTGTTTTCTAATAAAAACCGAACTTGTAAAAGCTTGACTTTTCATGAAAACATACTTAGGAGCAGTTATAGAGTCTGAATGACCAAAGAATTATTAATATGTGTGTACAATTGAAAAGGGTAAATAAGTTAACACTTAGATCTTGATTAATTTGTATATTTAGTTCAAAGCCCCTAGACACAAATTTTGCATGTTATGATTTGATATAACTTGAATAATTATGTTTAAAATTAAATTTATTTTATGAATTTGAAGCCATTGTCTCATTAATGCATTATGTATTGTGTGTTTGTTATGTGTTTGTTGTGTGTTTGTTGTTTTGTTTGCTTAAGGACAAACAAACATTTAAGTGTGGGGATATTGATAGGTGTGAATTGCATCATATTTTAGGGCTTAGTTTGTTATGTATTAAGTGTCAATTTGAGTGTTTAGTATGTGGTTAGGTTAGAATTATGTTAATTTGTGTGTTTAAGTGTTTTTATAGGTTAGTATAAGTCTTTGAGCATAAATATTATGTTTTTGCGGTACCTTGATGTGTTTCTTAGTGTTTTAGGGTCAACAAAAAAGAATGGAGAAGTTTTAAGGACTTTCGAGCTGAAACAACAGGACACGATCATGATAGAAACATGGGAGTCAGCCCACGATCGTGGCATTTAGGCCATGATCGTAACAGAAGACTATTTCATAGCCCATAATTGTGGAATTTGGGTTATGATCATGACAGAAAGGTTTGATGCAGGCCGCAATTGTGACATACAGGGCCACGATCATGGCCTGTTTTGGGCAGACGCACAAATAAGAGAAAACATTAAGTTTTGAGGAATTTTTTAATCCTTTTTGACCTTATAAAAACCCTAAGACTACTCAAGGTATTTAAAGAACAAAAGAGAGAGCTTTTGCATCAGCCATAATTTCGAAACGCTAGAGAGTTTTAATTAGAGACGTGGAGAAGAAGCCTACGTGAAGTACTTCCCGGAACAAGAGGTTTCCCACTTTTGCCACCTCCGTCATCCATTTCGAGTCTTTTTCACTTGAGTTTCAATTTTACGATTACATAGAATATAAGATAGCCATAGATGATAGATTTGTTGAATGATGAGGATTGTCTAAACTCACCTTCAGGATATTTTATCTTTGATATTAATGAAATTTGATTATTGCATTTTTATTGGATTTCTTGTTATTTAAATTCTACACTTCCATAATTTGGTGATAAACTGAGAGGGTGAATTGAGTGAAAAATCATTAAATTGGGCGAGATCTAGTTAATTTAATAGAATAAAAATTAAATCAAACCAGTAAATATTGTGCAAAGAGATCTCACATAGGTTTTTGGTAGTTTTTTTGGACAACTTAAGATCTCATTTAGGTTTTAGATAGATTGTTAATAGAGAGGTTGCAATTTCTATAATCTGATTAGGGTTAATAATTAGGGCTAATGGTTACAACTCGAGAGAGAGTAATCAACCTTAGGACCGTCTAGAACTGGTAATCCAGTAAATTCATAATCAATTAGGTTTTCATTAAAGTCAAAATTCCCCTTTCACTTAATTGGTAGTTACTAGGTTGATTCTTGATTGGGTGTTGCATCTACTATTTTTTTATATTTTAGAATTTGATTCTTGGAATTGATTGCGTGATTGAAATAATTTCTTGTTTTAATTTTGTTCATTTTGAATTATTGTGAATTGTGTTCAGCCTTAGATTTTAGGATTAGATTAACCCTCCTCATGGGATCGATACCTTAGGTACTACGTGAATGACTCATGAACTTGTAGAATATCGAGGTTAAATTATTAAAGTTTTTTCATATAGGAAACCTACGATCATAGTACAAAACAAAGAGTACATAGGGGGCTACTCTTCTAGATGTAATCTTAAATATATTACTTTACACAAAATATAGATTTAGAGAATATAAAAAGCTAATTACAAAAAATTGATCTTCAAGTTGCACCTACTAATATAACAAGTTCACAAATGTTTGCTAAAGTATACAAAACGAGGGTTGTGATAGATTTTTTTCTTGGAATTGGAACACCTAACATTTCACTCCTTCCATATGGTTTGTATAGTTAAGCAAACAGTAGCTATATGAATAAACGTGGAAGGATTTCTTAGTTAAGAGAGCTAATGAATAGCATGAGAGAGCATGAGTTCTTAATTAGTCCATATGCAGTACACTTGGATAGCTCCCCATATGTGTTTGTTCACCTCGCACATGAAAAATAAGTGATCTTATGATGTGGTTTGAAAGGTGGTGAGTAGGTCGATTGTGCCGAAAAAAGGAGTCGTGCTTAAGAGGATAAAGAGGGTAGTTGGGGTTGTAAGTGGTAAAGAGTGCCGAGGAAGTTCCAGTTGTTGTCAATGATGAATGTATCAAATTTACTGTGGAGTAGGAAGGTGGTAAAGTTACTTAACAAGTTAGAAGAATTGATGAGAGCATTCTGACCTGACCAGTTGTCATACCATAGTGATATCAACTTCCCATTGCCAACGGAACAAGACATATCGTCTTTAACCAAATTGGACATATGCAACAGTTGGTTAAGAAAGAAAGAGTTCAAAGGATTCATTCTTACTTCCCATATGCTATGGCCTTTGAGGAAGTAGGATTTGATCCATCTGATCCATATAAAAAAATTTTCTTGAAAAATCCATGAAATCCTTTTCAGAAGGATTGTTTGATTTCTAAGTTTAACAAAGGAAATGCTCAAGCCCCCTTCTACATTACTATAGCAGATATCAAACCATTTAATTTATACACAACACTTTTCACCATTGGAAGAGTTCCATAAGAAATTTTTTAAAATTCTCTTTATGGATTTAATGACACCTTTTGATAGACATATATGAGAGCTCCAATAGATGTATAAAGAGTTAAGCATCAATTTAATGAGTTGAAGTTTCCTTACAAAAGATAGAAATATGTTCGCTTAGGAATAGATTTTGCGGTGAATTTTCTTTATAAGAGATGTGCATTCGATAAAAGTGAGCTTTTTGTGGAGATAGGCAGACCTAGGTATAAGATAGGTGGTGAGTTCTTCTTCATACCAATGATAGAAGTAATGTGTGAAGCGATATTTTAGGCACCTTTAAAGAGAATAAAATGAATTTTATCAAGATTGAGTTGCAATATAGAAGAAGATTGAAACTTTTGGAGGGCCTTCATATAAGGGTTGATCGACTCTAGATTTTCTTTGTAAAAAAGAAATAAGTCATGGGAAAATAAAGGTTAGTGAGCCTTATTGTCTTACACTTTGTGTGCCACTTGAATTGGGGATTTGACGTCACTTCCGGCTTGATTATAGAGTTAAGTATTTCTATACAGTAGATGAAAAGGTAGGGAGAGAGGGGGTCCACCTATCTTATCCCTTTCCAGCTTTGAAGTAAGGTGAGGGGCTACCATTTATCAAGTTTGAGTAGCTAGCAGTTGTTACACATTCTTTGATTCATTTGATGTAGATAAGTGGAAAATTGTAGGTGTCCAACATTCTTTAGAAAAACTGTAGCATCCCTTCTCTCAAATGATTGAGAGATTTAAAGAATTGGACTAATGAGTCCTATGAGTGTCAGCATATAGCATGAAATTGATACATTTATGACATGATTTCATAAGTGTATTCAAAGGCATTATATGAGCATATACACATAAATTGTAAGTTAGAAAAATTGCACTCAATTGACATATTCTGGGGTATGAAATTGAATATGATATGAGATATGAATATGCTTTTCCAATGTCTTGTGCTTTAGTTTACCAAAGACAAGAATTGATGGATTATAATTAGCAACTTGGAATTGATTGTCATATTTGGGAGATTGATAAATTAACATCTACATTTACTCCTAGAAAAATGCCAAGTGGCAAGACTAATTGAGACATGGAAAATTAGGATGACTAAGCCTAAAGTTGAGTGACATTTGCAATAATTAAATTTGTGACAAATGGACTAGTAAATGTGTGACAAATGGACCAATTATTATGTGACAAGGGGAGCAATTAGTAAGTGACCTGTGGACTAATCATTTAATGAAAATTTGAAATTTATAGAGTGGATTAGTGGTAGCATTTTGATTAAGCAAATGTAAAACATGCCTTAGGACAAATTTTGAGCTTAGAATTTGACACCTCGTAGCTTGACTAAGCAAAGTATCTACAACAGCCTTCACTCCTCTTTCTCCATCAAAATTGCTCTTCCCTTTTCTCTGTAACTTGCGTGAAACCTAGTCCAAATTGTTACACAAAATATACAAGTTAACCTTACACAAAATGGCCAAGAAACTAGCTAAAAGTGATCATCTTATTGCTGTCCAAAAATAATCTTATTTGCACCTTGATTTGTGATTGATTTTTCTTGCTTGGAGACTTGGTTTAATCTGAAGTTTTGTGTCGAATTGGAAGAATAATAAGTAAGTAATAATCTGAGCTTTATGGCATGTTAAATGGTATGAGAATGATGCTTGAAGTGTGTTGGAAAATGTTAGATGCAGTCTTTCCACTAAATAGGCACCTATATTTTGGCCATATATTGATCTTTATATATCCAAATGGGATTATTTTTAATTTATATTAAAATAGAGACATCTTGCAATAAAATTTCATGAAGGAATTCAATTTGAATTATGTCCTTAAGGTTTTTAAAATTTGGCTTGAATTTAGGATTTGGTTACTGTCACTGTGTGAGAATAATTTGTAGTAGTTTAAGTATAATTCGAGGAATAATGAACCAAATTATATGACCTTTAGTTCATTAGAAACTTAAGAAATAAAAGAACTTTAATAATCTGTAGTAGTTTAAGTATAATTTGAGGAATAATGAACCAAATTATATGACCTTTAGTTCATTAGAAACTTAAGAAATAAAAGAACTTTAATAATCTGTAGTAGTTTAAGTATAATTTGAGGAATAATGAACCAAATTATATGACATTTAGTTCATTAGAAACTTAAGAAATAAAAGAACTTTTTTTAGAAGAAAACATTGCCTAGAAAATTCAGTTTCTATATCATAAAGGCTATACAAAACAAACCCGAAACCTGTCCTGAGAAAATCTAGAAAAAAGGGTAGGAAAATGATTGGATAAATGCAACAGCTTCTGTCACGATTGTGGGAAGGTACCCTATAATCATGGGTAGTGATTTTAAATGGTATTGTTTTGATTTTTGCAATGCTTGAACCAATTAAGGATAGGGTACTTAACTATGATGCATTTGGACTTAATTGGGGATTAAAATGAACATAATTTGATGTTAGAAAAGTTGTTAAATGTATGATAAGTTTTGATTGGTCTTTGATATTATAGTTTAAGGAGAAGAATGTTTGCATCTAATTTTGTAAAGAAGGAGTATTAAAGGAATGAAATGTTCATATGAAAGCAAATGTATTCCAAAGGTTATGAATATTGTATTACGAATGAATAAATGAGAACTGGGAATTGGGAATTATTTGTAATCCTATACAAGAGTTAGTAAATTAATGGTTAATGAATTGAACATGATCAAGTCTACTTAAGGTATTAACCTAAATGCAGACAAGACATATCCAAGTGACAATATGTTAATGATTATCAATTATGATTAAGGAAACACACCCAGGATATTTATTAAACATGGCACATATATGTATGTGCATAATTGAATATATGTTTGATTGATCAAGTTAGTAATGCGTACAAACTTGCCACGTATGCTATCATTCTGACATTACCAGACCATCCAAGCAATAGCATATACAGGAACATACTATGAGTCAACTTAGATGATTTCACTAAGATTGATTT
The DNA here is from genome assembly GCA_027563885.1 of Erythroxylum longipes. NCBI lineage: Eukaryota > Viridiplantae > Streptophyta > Magnoliopsida > Malpighiales > Erythroxylaceae > Erythroxylum > Erythroxylum longipes. The sequence goes on from JAOQMS010010487.1 coordinate 40,484, forward strand.
TATTTCTGTTTAATTCCCACATGCTGAACTATTATTAACTTGATTATGATAATTCTGAATTTAAGGTCTTAGGATATTGATATTTAGGAATGTATTGAAAGTGTTCTATTTGTATATGAAATCTGAATGATATCTATTTGCATATGAATGTTGAATGATTTCTGAATAATCAACGAAAGTTGAATGCCAGGATGAGGTTTGAGGAATATGAGATTCTTTCTGTGCATCATAAGTGAATGTTATTCATGACATATTCTATGATTTGATGCATTACATTAAATGCATGTTCAGATAAAGGCGTTATGACTAGAGTAGCCAATCTGAAAGAGATATGAGCTCAGAATTCTGTTATCTGTATGTAGTGCTTGTCTTCGTGATTTTTGTATCTGATTAAGCCTGTAATGGGACAATATCTGTATCTGTATCTGTATCTGTATCAATATCTGTATCTAAAAGGCATTCGATAACAACAAAAGTGGAGTCCCATAAGCATCTGCATTAGTACATGATTATGAATCAGCTTCTGAAATTGTGATATGCCTTATTTGTGTATCTATTGATAATGTGTTTCATTGGGATATGCATGATCTAAAGGAATATATGAAATGTGTGACATTGATTTTGAATCATTAAAATGAAGAGTGTTATGAAATCCACTATATGTGAAATAATTTGTATTTCACTTGAGTGAGATCATCAATGATGATTCACTCACTGAGTTCACAAAACTCATAAAAACTACAACGTGGCTTTTCAGGTTCAGAGAAGATATCCAGTTAGACCAATTAAAGTATAGTCACTGCGTTGAATATGAGCTAGTGGTCAGGATCAGTTTGCTCTTGCATATGTCTTCAATCAATTTTGTATTAAACACTGTATTCTGCATTTGATGTACATTGTATAAGTGAATTCTGAAATGTAATGACTTTTTCGACTAAATATGTTTGTAATGAAATGGGCCTAAATATGAGTTGCTTAAGATGTGTTTGATGTGTGGAAATTTTGCAACAAGTATCTTCAATCATCTTAACACGCCATCCTCGTATCGTATATTTTTGAATGCCATCATTATGCTTGGGCATATGCTCTATGAGAGTGGTGTGTTACATTTTGGTATCAGATCCCAGATTTAGTATCTTTCATAGGCAATTTTCAAAATATATTTCATGGTACATGCATTTCAAACATGTCATAGCATGCAGTGCTAACTGATCCCTAGTCTGAGTCGAATGTACATAAATCACATACATGAGCAGTTGTTAAGAGTTTAAGTTCTTAAAAAAAATTAGAAGAGTGATGATCTGTCAGAATGTAAGAAAATGGAAGTCTGGGGATATTTTGAAATAAGAGATGCTACATGGTTTGATATGTTAGACAGAGACTCATTGTATTTGTAACTGTGATTACATCGGTAAATAAGATATTTGTATTGTGTTGTGGTTATATACTTTGAATTGATTTGGATGTGAAAATATTTATATGGATTGACTGAGAAAAAAAAAATAGAGACACAGATAGGAACGACATGATTGAAAGTGTCCAAACAAAATTGAAAAAAATAAATTTTATTATGACCTTAAGAGGTTGAATTTAGACTTGGAATGATTGTATAATTATTGTGTTGAGAGTTTATGATCTAGTATAATAGTAAATCAGTGGATTGAGATCAGAATTTCATGATGATTCATAACTTAGAGTGCTACATTAATGGAGGGTATACTTATGGAAACTTAAATAAAAGATAATGATTTCTGTGTAGAAGTCCTCAAGATTAAGCTGATTAGTTATAGTGAATGCATATCCAATAATGTGATTACCTTGGCAAATGATGTTACCGAGTACATTTGTATTGTATGCTTTGATATCGTATAGGGAGTGATCTATGATATATTGAATGCTCTTAAGTCATGGTCCCCATAGTTAAAATTCTGAGATTACTTAGAGTAGCGCAGTGGAAGCATGAAATTATATGAATGCATTGAAATGATAACTACTATAGAAAAGTAACTTTTGTATGATCATAAAACACTTGAATTGTAACATCCCGTTTCCAGAGAACGGGTCGGACCAGAGAAACGGGTCCAAGTGTGGTAAATTAACACATCTCATGCT
>JAOQMS010010547.1:0-16660 GCA_027563885.1 Erythroxylum longipes
AGGCAAGTGACATGTGTCACTTGCCACATGTCACACTCTCATTTGTTCACTTCATTTTCTTCCCAATTCAATTCCAATTTTTCTCCAAAATTCCAATGGCTCAATTCCAAAAATTCTTAATTTCAAATGTCTAAGTTTCCAGTGCCATTGGACAGTCGTTTCCTCTACTGTTAAACCCCTATTCTGTCAGTTGACAGTTTTCCTGGTCCGGAAACGACCCCGAAAATTTCTCTAAAAATCTCAAAACCCTAATGACCCTCTCCAACACAATTTTTACACACACAAAGCCTATTTTTCAAAATTCCCATTTATTCCCAACTATACTGGGAAAATGTCATGACTGCATGTACAGACATTTTTCATGTGCAAAAATCACTGTTCACAAATGCATGAGCATGAGATGTGTTTTTCTAATTTCTCCAATTGATCTCACGTGTACCCGTTTCTATAATTCAACCCTTTGTATGGAAACGGGATGTTACAAGGTTACTCTTTGTTTCTCTTAATTCACGAATTAATATTATTATAGTCATATCAAGTTTTTGGTAACTAGACATAGGGCTTTTAGTCATGCAACTTCTATTATGTAGAGATTCATGTTTAGGAGCGAGTTGACTAAAATTGAATTAAAATTGATGGTTGGTAATAATAAAAAGGTAGACATAGATTTTTTACGATTTGTTTAAATCTTGATACTGGATTTAAATTTATTTTGTATAATACGCTCTGTAAAGCATTTTTAGACAAAATTTGATATATGTATTTATTTTGGATATAGAAGTGTGTATTTTTGTTCTTGACAACTCTAGTGTACAATTATCTTTTAATGCAAAACATGATGGTACAACCTTCTTTTTCTTATAATTTATATACAAGGTGTTTAACTGCTAATGATTTATATGCTTCTTTATATATTGTCGAAAAAATTGTTACCAAAAGACCTATAATAAGTAAAACCATTCATATTATGGCATAAAAAAATTGGTTCACATTTTTAGAGAAAGGGTTAGATGATTGATAAAGGAAAATATTATTTTAACTTTTAAATTTATTGATTTAGAGACATATATTGATTATTGTAGAAGTAGGTTCAACAAAATATAGAAAACACATTAACTCGTAGTTTTGAGTTTTTAGAAACCATTCATATATGGGAATTATTCACCTACCATTTATAAATATAGATATCTTTTACTTTTTTTGATTATTATTTCAATATGAAATTCTTGAGATCTTTAAAAATAAAGTTGAGAACTAATTAGGAAAATCAATCAAGATTAGGTTTGATCATTAAGTGAGTATGGAAAGCATGTGGTTTCTTGATAAAAACATTTTGTTTGTTAAATGCTTGAGAACTTATGAAATAGTACTAAAATTTAATATGCCAAGTAATCTTGAACAAAATGATATGGCCAAAAGGCATAATTGCACATTAAAACATATAATGAGGAGCATACAAAACAACTTATTTTCTAAACTACATTTGCTACATTTGTGGTTATGCTATTAAGATTAATTTGTTCATTTTAAATAAAGTCCTAAACAAATTAGAGTATAAAAAGCTTTTAGTCGTAGAAAGGTTGAAAACCAAGTTGCACTTATCTATTAGTTTGGGTTTGTCTTGCTGAGATATAAATATATAATCTTTACAAAAATAAAATAATTCTCGCTCTACTCATTATTATTTTCTAGGTTATCATAAACTACTTAAAGGTTACAAATTATATTATAGAGAAGGAGAGTCTAGAATTATAGAATCGTAAACAACTAAGTTAAATGGAATATAATGTGTTTAATGAGGTTAGTCCTTATAAAATCCCAAAGGATAATAGAGTAATACTACTATAGTTTGATAACCTTCACCCATTTAGTTATGGTTAGAGGATTTTTATACCTTATGTTATTCTAATAAAGGATAAAAAATTAATACAAACACCTAATAAGGTTCTTATAGCATAACATCATATTGAACAAATTCAATTAATAGGTTGAGGATGTATATTATATCTTCTGATTATATAGTTCATCTTGGCGAGAATGACTATAATATTGGATATATTATAGATCCAATTAATTTTTTAGATGTTTCTAGTCCTTGTCCAAATATATGATAGGATATAATAGGAGATGAAATGTAGCCTATGAGGCATAATCAAGAATAAAAACTTAATTTGTTATTTTTAAAATTATAAACATGTTAGCTACAAAGAAGTTTATAATAGTAAAAAAAAGGTTTTATAAGACAATATTAAGCAGATTAAAACAAGTTGGTTTCTAAATGTGTCACTCAAAAAGAAGGGATATACTTTAATGTCACTTTCTTTCTTGTATCTATGAAAGATGCATTTAGAGTGACAATGACAATAATAGTTCATTATGATATGTAGCCATATTAGAGTGGATAATAAAATCATATTCTTAAATACAAATTAAAGGATTTTAGGAAGATGATAAGATTCATCTTAATAGGAATCAAGCATCAACTACTTGAGCATTAAAAGTTATTGGAGATCCATTAAAGAATATTACAAGAACATTAACAAGGAGTAAAGCAAAAAAGGCTAAAGAAGCTTGCAATAATTTAATAGTGGGTTTATATATAAAGAGAAAAGCTTTACTGCTTTAGAAGACTGAATTAAGCTAATTATGTTGATTTAAGTGAAGGTGTAAACTAAGTAATAATGAAATAGAACATAACAAATGCTAGCCACATAAGTGAATTAATATTATTCTTGTACTTGATTTATAGACTAGAAAAACATAAGCAACTTCATGTTGAAATAGTCCTTGTGATTGGTGTTAGACTTGTCCATGAAAAGCAACTATAAAGTTTCATAACAAAATCAATGCTAGTATACTTCCTAAATAGTTATTAGACTTATAGTTCAAGTTGTTTAGGGTTTTGAAATTTTAGAGTGTTATTTCCTTCTAGGACTTTTGCTCATAAGGTTTTATGCCTTAAAAGATTTTCTTATTAATGTAATAGACATATTATTATTAATAATCAATCAAATACACTTGGAGAGATTTCTCTTCCTTTTATTTTTAGAGAAATTCTTGTTTAACCTTCTCTAATAACTTATGATCTTATCTAGCTTACTAATGGTGATCAAACCTTATAATGTTATCATACCCAATCATATCTTTTATGTGAGTATGTTAATTATATCATTCTTCTTTTGTGTTAATTTTAAGACCATTCTTGACTAGAACTTGTCTCGATAGAATAATCCTTGTTCTTATTCATATTAATATTGAATCTCACTAGTCATGTTGTTAAGGTTCTCTTCTATATTTAAGTTGTTTTCGAATTCATGTATTCATGTTTCAATATCCTTGTGTCTTCTTCCCATACATTAATTTCCCTTATGGACTTCTCATTCTCAAGATTTATTAAAAATATATTACTTTTGTAAGTTAATAAAAAATTAACAATCAACAAGGTTTTGCGAAGAGAAGGTTTAGTCCATAGAAATTCATGAAAAGGACTCATAAAAATCATATACAAGGAGTTGGTAATTGCATTATCATTATAGGAATTTTTAATCCTTCTCCAACAAAGATAAGGTGATCTAAATATCATATACATTTTTCTTACTAATTATTCTTACTTTTCCTATTTTTCTAGATTCTTTGTAATCACTTCTTCTCTATTTGGTCTAATTAGCTTAAAAAGAGATTAATTTTTTGTTATTGATTTTTCTTATGTTCTTAGCCTTTGATGTGATGCTTTGTTTTATTTAAGTCCAACTCATTTATTTGGGGGTTATTTGAATAAGGAAAAGATTTAAAACTAGCTTTTCGGATATAGATTATTTAGTACAGAAAGAAATTTCAATCAAGAATTTATATTGTGACTAAAGTGAATTTTAAGGGAAAAAAGCATGAGAAAGTGTTTGTTGTAACTAGCATTTTATTACAAGTTTATTATGACTCAAAATTGAAAAAAAATCTTATTTAAAGATAATTAGGTAAATGAGGAAGGAGAAAGAGGGTTAGATTATGATTTTATCATGAATGCAATAAAAGGTCAACATAAGCAACTTATATAATTCAATAAAGTGAGGGATATATTAGAAAAACATGATTTTTTTTCATAATTCAACAAAGTGATGCAGATGACAATGTTGCCAATTATTTTAGGAGTCAAACTTAAGCGGTAGTAAAGGAGTAAAAGGTGGAAGAAGAGGTATAATAAGAAGGCAAAGAGGGAGTAGTCTTGGTTGATGTTATCATAAAGGTATAAGAATAGGGTAGACAACAATATGGATAATATGGAGATGAATATACCACTTTTTTTAGGAAGTATAAACCCTAATCTCAATTTAGAGTGAAAAATATGTAGAGTTAGTACTATTTAATTGTTATAACTTTTTGAAGGAAAAAAAGGTTTAATTGACACCTACAAAATTTAGTTATTATGTTAGATTGATGGGATCAATAGATCCTCAATAGGAAAAGGAACTACGAGTCACCCATCAGAAAATGGGAGGAGATGAAATTAATGATGAGGAAAAGTTTTGTAGCAAGTTCCTATTATATGGATCTCTAGCAAAGGCTATAAATGTTAACTCAAGGTTCCAAAAGAATAGAGGAATACCACAAGAAGATGGAGGTTGCCATGTTTAGGGTGAATGTAGAGGAAGATTAGAAAGCAATAGTTGCTCGTTTCATTTATAGACTAAATCCAAAAATTACTAATGTTGTTAAGCTACATCATTACATAAAGTTGGAAGATAAAATTCATATAACTATAAAGTATAATACAACTCAAAAAGAGGCTTATTAATCATTTTTGTATTTTTAGTATATGTTGTTCATTATTGAGCAAACTATAGATTAAAATAGATGAAAAATCTTTAAAGCTTCAATATAAAGCAACCAAACCAAAAGTGTAAGTATCAAGTACTTAGAGAGTTAAATGTTAAGTTCTTTAAGTACTTTGACAGTGGATGTATAGCCTTCTAATATCCCAAAAGGAGTGTAATGATATTGGGAGAGGATAGAGAGTATGTGTACAGGGGTGAAGATGAGGATATGCCTAGTTTGGAGGATACTTTCGATGATGAGTATATTGAGATGCCTAAAGAGGGAAGAATGCTAGTCGTTATAAAGGCCTTGAGTATGCATATAGGAGAGTATGATGTATCTCTTTTGCAAGAATTAGATGATCTCTTTTAAGAGGATATTCATAGTTGATTACTACCTATGAGAGGGATTGAACATTAAATTGATTTCCTTTTTGGAGTTCAGATTATAAAAGGGCTCGCATAAAACAATTCTAGAGGAGAAAAGAGAGATATAGAAGCAAATGAAGAAATCTTCGAGAAGGGCTATGTGAGACAAAGTTTAAGCCCTTATGACATTCCTATTTTATTATTACTAAAAAAGTATGAATTATGGAGAATGTGTGAAATATCATACTATTAATGAAATCACTATAAAGCATAGACACCCTTATTTCTTTATTAAATGATAGACTTAATGAGTTTTCCGATGCATCCTTATTCTCTAAAATTGATATAAAATTTGGTTACTATCAAATTAGGATTAAAGAAGTTAATGAATGAAAAACTACTTTTAAAACTAAATGTGGTTTATATGAGTGGTTATTGGTTCTTTTTGATTAACTAATGCAACTAATACTTCCATAAGATTATTGAACGATGTTTTACATTAGCTTTTAGATAAGTTTGTTATGGAATATTTTGATAATATTCTTGTTTATAGCAAGACAAAATATGACCATTAATACATTAAAAGAGCCAATAAAGTGAGGAAAGAAGTGATATCTAAATATGGAGATTGAGTTTGAGTATACTTGAGAAAAGAGTAAGTCTAAGATACAACCAAAAGGAGATAGAATTTTTTAAGTTTTGGAAAGAGTCAATAATAATTCTTACATGATCAACTTACCAAATGAATATGGTATTCATACTAAATTTAATGTTGTTAATTTATATCCTTTTGATTTTGTAAATGAAGATGTTAATTTAAGGATAAATTCTTTTGAGAAGAGGGAAAATGATGGGAATGAAGCATCTACTACTTAAGTGTCAAAATTTAGTAGAGTTCCATTGAATAACAATAAAAGAACATTGATAATGAGTAAAAAAAGAGGGTAAGAAAAGCTCTAAATGATCTAACTGTGGGTATTTGTAAAAGGACCAAAGCTTTGCTATTTCAAGAGACCAAATTTAAGTTAATCATGTTAATTTAAGTGAAAGAGTAAGGTTACAAAGAGTAATTAGCGATAGATATAAAAATCAATTGGCACCAATCTTTTATTAGGTTTATAGACTAGAGAAATAAAAGCAAAACAGCATAAAAATTGTCCATAAAAAGCACCTATAAAATTTCATAATAAAATTAGTGCCAGTGTGCTTCATAGACAGGCTCCAAACTTGTAGTTCAGATTTTTTTGTGCTATTTCCTTTAGGACTCTAGCTCTTATGGTTTTTATGCCTATACTAGGTTTTCTTATTGTTTTAATATATAGATTACTATTATTGATTAATGAAATACACTTAGAGAGATTTTTATTCCTTCTTATTTTTAGATAAAATCTTATTTTAGTTTCTATAACAACTAATGAACTTATCTAACTTGCTAGTAATGATCAAACCCTATAATCTTATGACTCTTAATCTTGTCTTTTTTATATGTATGGAAATTTATATCATTATTGGTCCTATTCTTATTGTTATTAAATCTTACTATTTCTTTTGGTGAGAGTTGCATTACATCTATTGTTTTTAATTTGGGAAAATTCTTATATAGATTGAAATAAGATTGACATTTGAAATTTGATGAGTTAATCATGTCATTCGACTTTGCTAAAAATAAAGTTGAACAATTCTTGTACTATAAGGCTAAAAGGAGTAAGATCAATTTTCTATTTTTATATAGGGAAGACGTTGTATATGGTTAAGCATTTATTCACTAAGCATTTTAAAGTGAAAGATATTAGTTAATCGTCTTTTTCCCTTGGTATTTATATTCATCAAGACAAATCTTAAATCTTTTTAGCTCTCTTTTGGAGAGTGTAGATTTAACGTGTGCTTTGGTTTAATATAATAAATTCTAAATCTTATGCAACATTAATATCTTAGAAATTATCTTTGGCATAATGCCTAAAAAATGAAGTTGAAAGAGTGGTTACAAAAAATGTCACATATTTTAGTATAGTTGGTAGCCTGATGTATACTTAAGTCTATATGAGATTGAAAATTGCATTCGTTATTGGATTATTGAGTAGATATTTATCTAACCTAAGTATATACCACTGGGATATAGTTTAAATAAGTTATGAGATACATTCAATGGAAAAATAGATTAGGTATACAAATTCTAACTTTACTATATGTCTAGATGATAGAAACATCATATAAAGTTACACTTTAATGTTAGAAAATGGAGTTTTTTCATGAAAAAATTGTGAAATAGACATTTGTGAATTATTTTATTATACATGTTGCGTTTGACATATTATAGAATTAATTTATAGGTAGTTTTCATTGAGAAATGTATTTCTTAAATTATTTGTTGTTTTTTAATTTTTTAAGAAAATTTGTACATTATTCAGTTGCTATACCTATTTAGTAATACTATACTAATCTTTCAACAATGTCGTTAAATAACAACATTATGAATATCATAAGGTCTAAGTATTTGAAAATAAAACATTTGATTTTAAAAGATTTGGTACATAAAGGTGACATTATAATAGAGTGTGCATTAACTGAGTATTAGTTGATCCTCTGACTAAAGGACTTCGACTTACTATTTTTGATATACATGTTTACAAAACGGATGTTTTGAAGTCCTTTGACACTATTAGTTATAGATGATTCTATATTTGCTCAAGATTAAATTTTCTTCTAGTATATTATGAGTGTCTTGCTTATGTATTGATTATCATCATTTCGTTCTTATTCATATGTATTATTTTGAATTGTCATAGTACAAGTGAAATTCTTAAGATTTGTTTCAAAATTAAGAATATAATAGGTCATTCAGCATATTTGCAGAATGACCTTGATCTTTTGTCTCTTGAGACATTCTTGTATCTCAAGATACATACAAGTTTATAAGATATCATAGGATATAATTTTTAGTCCGGTGAAGATTTTCTCTAATGAACATTAACATAAAAAATGGAAGCATATTTCACTATTGTAATTTATCATAAAGTTTAGAGAAATCGAGATTGAAAAATAAAATAGGTACATTGTAGATTGTCATGATATAATTGTTGTTTATCATTCTTTATTTTCTCTGTCATGTTAGTAAGGTTATTAAATAAGCATGGTTGTAATAGACTTTTATCATATACAACATATGTTTCTAATATCTTCAGTATTGAAAACCTTATGAGATTGAATGATAGGCTTTGATTATCATTAAATTAATTGTTTTACAAAGGTTGACCAATACAATATCATTGTTATTCTGTTACAATTTATTTTTTATTAGATGTATAATAATTAATATTTTTCTAAGAAGGAGAATGCTATAATTTTTCTTATCAAAAATTTATTAACCATTTTCTAAAATTAAAGTTAATAAAATTAAAATTGGCTCATGTATATGGAGTCCAATAAATAATTTAATTAAGTAGGGTGAATTCCAGTGAAAAATGATGCCTTACGAGTGTAAGTTGAGTATTTATTACACTTATGATAGGGAGAGTTAATAATGTGGCCACAAATAGTTGATAGGTATCCTATACTTGCTTATGTTTCATAGATGTCAAGTTTGCTTACTAAGAAAGGTGCAAAAAGATTTTTTTTTATGTCGAGAAACTTTTATAAAGGAAAATTGAAATTTTCAAGAGCTTGTTTAAAGATTGAAGAGCTTATTCAAAGTTTTCAACTTGTTATTTAAATAGAGATGGATAGCAAAACAAATATTTTTTGCATTATCTTCATTTATTCAAGTTTAAAATTAAACTTGGAATGATAAAAAAACGTATGTTATATTTAAGAGGAATAACTAGTTCTAATGACAATAAGAGTGTGATAGTTGTACTACTGACACCACCAACTAAGTTGAAAAATTTTAAATATAAAAACATATTCAATCTTATACTTCTTCCCAAAACTTCTTGATTGATAATAATATTGGAAATTTATAGCTTCATGGGGATGAAAAAATCAAACTATTAGTGCCTTCCTTTAGGTCCATAGGACAAATCCTTGAAAGTCTATAAAAAACTGTCTTAGATGTAGAATACAAATTTCAACAATGAATCCAATGATTTTTACCTTTTTTGTGCAATTATAGTAAGTTTGGCTATACTAACTTAAAAAAGGGCTTAAAATACTCATTATTAGCAAAAAATAACTTTAAAAAAAGCTCAAGATACTCATTATTGGAAAAAATTTATGTTCTCTTCTTACATATTTAATATGTGACACAATAGACATTTTGTAGGCTAATTTAGCTAAGTTAACCACTTTGTTGGAAGAGACAAATTGATCATTATTGTTTACACCCATTAACATAAAGAACTTGTGGTTCTTCGAAAAAACAACTTAAGAATTTTAAACTAAAAATTTCTCCTTTAGACAATATTCAACCATCTCCAAATAAGTAGTAATAAATTAAAAAACCACATATAATAGAATCAGTCCCAACATGCCATCACTCAGGTTAACCTGAATATGAGATTATAATATTTCATTTGATTTTATTGTCTAAACAAAAAACAAGGGGCAATATTTGCATGATACAAACTAGAATAAAGAAAATAGAAAGATTCCACCAAAACTTCTTTTTTCTTAGGTTATTGACAAAATAAAACTTTAAATGTTCATAAAATAGAAATAATTACGTAACTCTATTTAATGAATAATTTTTAAGCTAATTCAATTATAGTTTAGTTTTTGTATAATAATTAAATGAGGTTTAAAAAGTTATATATAGTATTATCAATTTATTATAGACAACTATTTCTTTTTTCTCATTGTACATAAATTTTAAATATTGTTTCCTTTCTCTCTCTCTAGTTCTCTCTTTTTCTTTGTTTCTTTTTAAAAGATAAAGAAATAATAAGAGGTGAGATAGATAGAAAAAGAGAGGAAGAGATAGAAAGAAAGGTGAAGAGAGCGGGAGATAAAGGAAAAGGAAAAAAGAGCAAGAAAAAGAAAGATAGGAAGGAAGAGAAAAAACACTTTAAAAAAGAGATAAAAAGAAATAAAAAAGAGAGAGAGAAAAAATAAAACATAGTTTTGTTCTATCAAATATAATTTGATGAGAGTTGCTTAAAAATTATTTATGAATTTTGTTCTTGACATGTTGTATTGAATGGAGTAATATGTCCTTTTACTCATTCTCATGCACCACCATTATTAGCTCTAAAACTTATGTTTTTATTTAGTTAAATTCATGAAAAGGTACTCCTATTATAAATATATATTTTCTTTCTCAAATTTAATAGGTATAGAGAGGTGAACCATCTTCACATTTTATATGTCTGAGATATGAAAAGATTATACAATATACTTTAAAATTTAGATGGACATATTGTAAGGGCATTTGTATAATTTAAAAAGGTGTACATTGATATGTTCCCTTATCACGGTTTTAACTTACATGTGATGGTCATCATTAGTTAGGTCTCTCATATTTCATTAATTATATTATGATTTTATTAATATATCTACACACACACACATAGACACACACACACACACACACACACACACACACACACACACACACACACACAAAAGTCAAATATTAGTTAACATTAGTATAGATTAAGGGATAAATTTCTCACTTGTATAACACCTTATTTGTATAGACAATATATATATATATATCCTTTTATGATTTAAAATACATAAAAATATAGAGAACATTCTTTCTCAAGTTCTTATCCTCTCTTCATGGTATCAAAGATCCCTTTATAAAAAAAGGTAAAAAAATTTGATCTTCTATACTTGCTTATTAGACATGTTTTGATCATCTAATAGCTATTTGATATATATCGATACTCTTTCACTTTTTAAAATGATCATATGGTACAAACCATACGAAAAATAACTTCCACATGTATGCCACGAACCTTTGGAAGCTATAATCTAAGTTTATGTATTCTATTGTCTAGAGGAAAAAGATAAGCGATGTAATTTTATAAAATTTAAAAAGAAAATGATGTTATTTCCTACTAGACATATAAATTCTAGTCAACGCCTACCACCATGCTTCTGTTATTGGTTAAATTTTAAATACATGTCATCAAATTGCAGGAGTATCTAATTTTCTAGAAAGTTGTTATTATATCTTTGATGATTTTAGTCAAATTCATCTCTATAGATGACCTCATCACATACAATAATAACTTAGCCAAATTATCCATCATTATGTGTGTAAATTATAAAGATCTTTGGGATTAGTTAACAATTAAAGATCATGCATGGTCTAATACTGAAGCTGCTAATCTTTATTATCAATAACATATTTGGAACTTATTGATGATTCCAGTAAATGAGTTTGAATTCGTCAACATCTCTTTTCTTTATGGAGATTCTTTACTGAGCTTTGAAATTATGATTAAAGAACTAATCATTTAAGAGAACTAGCTCAACATCTTTTGAATGAAAAAGTTTGCTATACCTACTAATGTTATTTTTGCTACTTAGACCTCATCTTATCAAAACTCTACTCCTTAGATCTCAACTAAGAAGTCTTAAAAGGTATTTTGTAACTATTACAAAAAGTAGTCATCATATCTCTAATATTAGAAAATACACCAATAAACCTATGGACAAGGTAACTCTTCAATGTGTTTCCCTCATTTAAATGCTAAGAATGAGGGAACTAATCTAACCCTATTTCAAGTTTCATATTGGAAATGGTAATAATATGTGGTTTTGGTATGATGACTAATTTGAGCCCTTCATATAACATAGGTAATCTTTCTCGACTTATCCTAAGATTCCCCCAAAACACCAAAGTGAATTCTATTGTATATAAGAGAGGAATGGAGTGCAACTTTGGGGGTGGAGGGGGATAATTTTATAACTAATATATTGCAGCATTATATTCCTCCTACTCATATGCAAGATAAAACAATTTCCTTCGGACACTCCTTACTAAAGTTTACAAATCACTCTTTCTATAAGATCCTCAGGCCTCATGACAAAAAAGTATTTTGTTATGAATTTATTTGTTTTAACTTATTCCTAAGGCCTTCTTTACATGCTAATTGGTTGCAAGGCAACAATTGAAAACTAAGGAAAATATAAAGGAATCTAGGACCTTACTTGCTTACTTTGTAAGTTATCTAATGAATCCATTTCACTTATTCTACCAATGTCCCTACCAATTCTTTGTATTTATAAGGAATGGAAAAACATAATAAGGTGGGCTGGTGATATGGTTAGAAGGGGAAAACATAATAATTGCTTATTAAAGACTATATTTACTTATTTTATATATGCATTATAGAGGGAGATGAACAATAAACTTTATAAAGGCTACTCACTAAACAAATACACATTGATTCATAATACAACTTGTTGGATCAGAGAGATAATATTGGCTCATAAAGTATATGAGAGCATTAGTACTCAATTGAGCGAGAATTGGAACTTACTATAACATATTTATGAATTTTAGATATTTTTGAGGTATTAGATGTAACTTGTTTTGTTTATTGACGGTTGGGGCAACCTAAGTAATGACGTGTAAATTAACGGTTTAGTTAATAAAATTATTTTCAATTAAAAAAACCATTCCAAGTCTTATCAACCTATAATATTTGTTATTGTTGCCACAAATAGTTTAATAGAAAGCACATCTTGTAAATTCTTTGTAAAAGATCTTTATATCATTCTATAACATCTTCAACTGGATTTTGATTATATATCCTCTCATGCCTTATCTATCATATTAAGTTATTTCTTTTTAGTGTAGTTTGATTATACATATTATAACCATGTAAACTCTAACTCTTGTATATATGATTCCTAAAAAAATATATGTTGTTTATACAATTGATAACTCTACTATGAATATTCAAATATAGACAACATTTAAACACCTAGGTGGTCTTTACTTAATACTTTTCTTATTCTTAAATTTTCTTTAAAACTCATTTTTATTAGTTAATTATATGAACTTGGTGTTATCTTACTTTTTTTGAGTTGTGGTTGTACAATACAAGATCTATTAATAGGCAAGATCTTAAAGGTAGGGTGTAAGGTTGGATGACTATTTAAATACCTTCCATCCAAACTTATAGTTAGTAATGTTATATCTGATATTTGACACTGTTATTTAGATATGTTTCAAATCTTAAAATAATATCTTTAATGTCTATGATTCTTTAGGTTGGTTTAATTATGAAAGCATTGATTGTATTTTATGCCAAATTTAAAAACAATCATACTTTACCTTTTATTAATAGTGATTATGTTTATTTAGTACACTTTAATTTGATTATTTCTATTATTTAAGGCATCCTTATTACACTATAGTTGGTTTGCAAAATTATGTGATTTTTTAATAATGTTTTTGGATATATGGATTTATCTTATGCTCAACAAGTCTAAATTATTTTTATTTATTCTCATTTTACAACAATGACTCATATTAAATCTTTTTGAAAGATTAAAATTTTCCACACTAATAATCTTTTAGGATATAAGGATAAATCTTTCAATCATTAAAGAATCTTCTTAATCATTAAAGAATCAGTATTTATTGATCTTACCTATGTATCTTTCGATAGAATAATAGGGATGAATGAAAACATAGACACATTGTTGATACTATTCAAACTCTTTTCATCTCTTCTTCTTGTTTAAAAATATTTTGAGGAAAAACTACTCTTAATGTTGTCTATAGTATCAATTATACCCTTACTCTTATTACGGGTAGCAACTCTTCTTATGGAAACTTGTATAATTGTGTTCCTGATTACCAAACTCTTAAAGTTTTTTAGCATTGCTTGGCTTATTCTTTTTTGACAATATTAATGCATAAAATTGGAACCATAAACACGTTTATATTACACCATGGTACATGAGATATAATATAAAAGAGTATATGTATCAGGATCCCTTTTCCTAAAGGCTTTGTATCTTTTAGAATGTAACCCTCTAGGAATATAATATGCTTTTAGTTAGTGAGCTTTCTCACCAGTTTTTCTTTGATCCTACTATATCCTTATTTCCTAACTTTTCTCTTATAGGATCGTCTTCTCATAGTTGTAAAAATTTGACACAGCCTACACTTAATCCCATTATATCTCCTTTAGTTATGAATGAATCAACTTATCAAAATGATCCTTCTCCATCTACTCACTCATTAGAACCTCCTACTCTTCAACTTATTCCTTTTTGTATTGATTGAGTAAGTCACCCTTTTACCTATCTTTAAAATTTTCTTGTATCTTATCATTGAATCTCTATATGAACATTATTCCTATGATGAGACAAGATTTGACCCTTTATGGTAAAAAGCATTGGTAAAAGAATTATGTATATACTTCCGAGCACCTATACTTGGGATATAGTTGATTTACTTATAGAAAAATTTATTGTTGATTAAAAATGGTACTATAAAATTAAGATTTAAGTCAATGAATTAGTTGAGTAATACAAAGCCTAACTTCTAGCTAAAGGATTTTATTAGGAGAATGGTATTGACTATAAGGAGACATTTGCTCATCTAACTTGTTTAATCTTAATCTACAGTCTCATTGTAATTGTTTCTAAAAGGAATTGGCTATTCTAGATGGATCTCAAGATTTCCTTCCTTTAATGTAATCTTATAGAAGAAGTGTAGATGCAACCTACAACTTGTTATGATGATACACCTAATAAGATTTGTTGTCTTCATAAATCCTTGCACAAATTAAATCAATCTCCTTGAGCCTATTTTATAAAAATCAGCTCCACCATTGGTCTCTTTAATTTTGAATCCAGTTCTTATAATCATATTTTGTTCCTTCATAAAATAAAGGTAGAATTTTCTTCTCCTCTATATTGACAACATGATAATTACTATTAATGACATTAAGAGTATTCTCACTCTCAAAACTCCTACATCAATAATTTGAAATTAAGGATTTAGTTAATCTAAGTTATTTTTAGATCTTGAAATTTCATGTGATGAATCTTACTATTGTCTATCATAAGGAAAGTAAACCACTGCTTTTATCTCTCATACTTGTATTGTTACACTAAGAGTACTAAAACTATACTCATGTAATATCCCACCTTACACACACACACACACACACACACACACACACACACACATATATACATACATACATATATATGTATGTTTATCTTTTCATTTTCACCCCTATGATTATTATTCACAAAACAAATTTCCTCCTCTGTTCTTCACTCAAAACTCAAATCTTTGACCCGTCCCCTTTTGTAAGTGTTATGACCATCACCACTACCATTAGATTCCTTTTGATGTTAGGAGTAAAAACTATGGTCTCATTATGGTCACCACTGGTAGCACTACCGATTGACAAAAATAAAGGTTAGGGCTCCGAAATAAATTTTCTTTAATTTGTTAAGATTGGTTGAGAATTTAAGTTTCTTGAAATTCTAAAAGTTATGTTAATCATTAAGAGCTTTCATTTGGTATAAAAATTATTGAATTCTTAGGCAAAAATGTTTTTTGATCACCAAAGTCATCAGAGATACTATTATAGTGACTTTATTTAAAAAATTTTAAAAATCCTATAAATTGTGTTGATCATTTTTTTCCTTAAGAACTATGCAAAATTCTCAATGGTTTGTGAATTAAAAAATCACTGAAAGTTTAGGTGAGTAGGATTAAGGGTCGAATTGCATAATTGGACCATCTTATAAAACCTAATGAATCCTAAGTTATTAATTGAGCCTAACAACTTGCAAGTGACACTGATTAGGATATTTTCTTTCCTATTTTATAGGTATATTAGGACTAGAACCCACATTATAAGGTTCAAACTGATAAGTACGTCAATTAGGTAAGGTTCATATTTATCTATCGATATTGAATCCATAAACTCTATTAAGTATGGTTTTAGATTAATATGATTGATGATATGTTAAGCCATGATAGATGCTTATGTACTTATGTACACACGCACACACACACACACACACACACACACACACACACATATACATACATATACATACAAGTATATGCATGTATATATGTAATTTGAGTAGCCACTATTGTCAAACTAAGATGATGAACAATAACTGAGACGATAATGGCGTCATTCTAAGACGATGCTGACGTCATTATGATACGAAGCAAAATGAGACGGTCAAACTGAGACGCAAAAAGTCAAACTAAGACGATGAACAGTAATTGAGACGATATTATCCTTTATGATCTATCGTCTATGTTTTACTCTATCCATCCTTATACTCTCCAATCCTCCTTGCCTCTATGTTATGTCGTCATCACAGAGGATACTTATACTCTTAAATCCTTCTTGCCTCTGTGTTATGACGTCTTCTCAGAGGATACTTATACTCTTAAATCCTCATTCCCTCTATGTTGTGACGTCATCACAGAGGATACTCTTCCTATGCATTTTCCTTTGCGTATACCTTATTTAATGCAATCCATTATTCTTCTCAACTGATCTCATTTATTCCAAATTCATGTTAGGAATTATTCACAC
>JAOQMS010010558.1:0-16659 GCA_027563885.1 Erythroxylum longipes
TTGTGCCTTTTTGTCTTAGTAATTACCTTTTGGAATTTTTTTCAGGAGTTACCATTACGCCATAATTTGGATGTAATGCACATTGAAAAAATATTTTTGAGAGTATCATTGGCACTTTATTAGACATTAACGGGAAGACAAAAGATGGACTCAATGCTCGTAAGGATTTAGAAGAAATGGGGATTCGTCAAGAATTGCATCCAGAAGAACTTGGGAGTAGGATATACCTTCCACCATCTCCACATACATTATCAAAGAGGGAGAAAGAAAAATTTTGTAAGAGATTATTTAACTTGAAGTTACCTGATGGATATAGCCCAAACATTGGAAATTGTGTTTCAATTAAAGAATGCAAGATAACGGGTCTAAAATAGCATAAGATAACTTACTTATGCTAAGTAAGTTATGTTTGTTAATGGATTGAAACATAACTTACTTAGCATAAGTCAATTATGTGATAAAGGTTATAAACTTACTTTCTATGCATCACATTGTGAAATAGTTGACAATCTTAATAATATTATTATTATTAGAGTAGCGCTCTAAAGGCAATCAACTTTCGGACTTTTGCACAAACTTTATTTTGATTCATAAAGCGAAAGACCTTTTTCATTGATTTGATATTCGTTTCTATATGAATTGATATTGATCTTAAATCGAATTAATGAATTCCCTGATATAAAGCATAGCATGAAGGAAATTATGATGAGATCATGATAATGAGATTCCTATCATGTGCAATTATGTTAGTATTTAAATAATCCCTAGTTATAGAATTAATAAGACAGGAAATTGTTAATCCAAACAGACTAGCACATGTTATACTCCTTGATTTGATCAAGCACTGGATCTCACAAACTGTAAGCATGAGTTGTTTAGAGTTAACATGTGGATGCTTACTAAGAGTAGTAAGTACATCGGATGACCCGCTATGAGATTATCATATGGATGACCTATCGAATGTCAATGATTAATCTCATCATATCAATGTTGCAAATATCCTTAGACTTGAGGTACTAAAGGATATCTTAGATAAGAATATCTTGTGCTTTGATGATTGGGTACAACTATTCGTATTCGAAGGTAATTGGGTAGCCAATAAAGGATTCACCACTCCTGATAGAAGGAGATGATACCCACAGCCTCTTGTCGGGATCATTACTCAGGATTCTCTGGCTAGAGAAATTATGTGTTATGAAGAGAGTCTTCAATGACACATAGAGTAATGAGATCCCAAGACAAGACCTAACATCACTTGGACTAGACGTGACGTAGTTAGTCTAGTGGGAGTTGACATATGGCCCATACTCTGAACCAAGTGGGGTATAGTATGGTGAAAGTACAAATTGCACGAAAATTGTCTATAGAATGGTTCATAAGTTGGATAATTAACTATCGAAGAGTTCATGTTTTAATCCACTTATATTCCGGGAAATTGACATCATGAAACCCTTCATGATTTGATTGAATTAAGAGTTAATTTAAGTGCCTAAAATAACCGAGAACCCAAGGGTCATATGCATAAAAGATTGGATAAAAAACAAAATGTGTATGGAAAGGCAAGAAAGACCATGATCATGGCCAACAAGGCCACAATTGTGATAAAAGCCACGAAATGATATATAAGTGAGTTCTTCACTTTTGTACTCGAGCTTCTTCCACTTCTTACACATACAAGTGATAGTATAAGGGCTTTAGAAGAGTTCTAGAGTAAGTGTAAGGTGTCTTGAGTCTTGTTCTTACAATTCATGCAATTGTTTCATGAATCAAAGTGCATACAACAAGATTCTTAACCTATTTTCCATCATCTTGAGCGTCTACTAGAACTCATCTAGTTTGGTGCTCAAAACACCCTTATACATTGTTTCTTCATCTTCTTTACGTGATCTTGGCTGATCAAGGAAGGGTTTAGTGTTTTCAATAGCCCAAACAAGGAGAAGAAGCGAGAAAGGAGGAGAAACAAAAGGTAAAAAATGTTTTATATTTCATGTTCTTTACATATCCATGCATGCATGTGTGATTCTGTGGTTTTCGGGTTGTCATAGTGTTGAAATCTTGATTCCGACACTTCCACTACATTTGCATTCATGTGATGCATAAACCATGGCTAACCTAACAATTGTATCAGTGCAAGTTTATGCATGTGATAGATGATGTATTGAACATGTGCAAAGTGTTTGCTGGGTTGTGACTGACATGTATACTGTTTTGGAATAATTCATGTAAAATCTAGAAAAAAAATTTTCTAATTTTCTTTCTACGAAATGTTTATAAGATGTTATATTATGTTTCTGCTAAAGGAAATTTCAATTTAATGTCATTTGCTATTTTATTTTGTATTAATATTCAAATTATTCATATGTTGATTTCTGGGAATTTCTAGAAAACTAAATGCATATGCTAATTTTGAAATTTTCGTAATAATTCTAGAATTTTTTTTTTGTTTTTCTTTCACATAAATGTTTATAAGTTGTTATATTATGTTTTTGTAAAAATAAAATGCAATTGCATGTTATTTTGTATTTTATTACAAATTTAGTTTCGGACATAATATAATAAATTATAAAAATTTATGGAAAGAAAAACAGAAAACACTGAAACTAAATTAGTAATAAAATAGCAAATACTGAAACTAAATTCGTTATATTATGCAGTTTTGGAAATTCTGGAAATATGATGAACATGCATGCATGTAAGTTCTATATTAATTTTTATGAAAATTGTTTTTATAAATTTTATGCATGCACATGCAAGATGAGAGGTTTCTACGTGTATGAGATGCATGACACTTGTTATTAAAGTGGTTATGTTATGCATGCATGATGTAATGTTTGATTAGTGCTAGAAGTAATGTGACAAGTGTCATACGCATGTGATGTGTTATCTTATCCCTATTTATTAATAAATAATTCCTAAGAATTAGGTTTTGGAATTTTTTATTAGACACATTTAGAATGTTTATAAGACTCTGGATTTTTTCCAGCATTAATTGAATTTGATTCAATTAATAAATAAAGTCAAAGTCAACATTGGTCAACTTTTTGAAAGTTGATGGAGTTGACTTACTTAATGACTTATAATGTATGTATTTCGGTTATAAGACCTAAATAAGGTTCTTATATGATAAGAAATTTATTATTTTGATG
Source organism: Erythroxylum longipes (assembly GCA_027563885.1). NCBI lineage: Eukaryota > Viridiplantae > Streptophyta > Magnoliopsida > Malpighiales > Erythroxylaceae > Erythroxylum > Erythroxylum longipes. Next base: position 3,147 of record JAOQMS010010558.1, read on the forward strand.
ACAATAATATGCTTAATGCATGTGCTTGAAATTAGGGTTCCAGAAATTTTTCGAACATCGAATTGGTCTCTTTAGCGCCTAGTAGGTTAACTTGTTTATCTTGATGATTTTGGCAGTCAAGATAATTTTTGCATGTGCCAAAATTATTTAGATAAATTTGGGATGACCTAGGGATATTGTAAATGAATAATTGATGTACATGAATTTTGGAAACCCTAAGGATTAATTTATAATTGATCCAAGTAGAGCATAGCATTTCTAGTGTGACTAGATAAAGGCATATAAACTAGGATAAAAGAGCTTAATCTGGACATCAAAATAATTGAATTTTAAGGTTCCTAATCGAATCACATTCATAATTTAGATTATCCAAGACTAATACTAGTACTTGATTAGGTTCAAGAGTTGAATCGAATCACGAACTTTAGATGCATAATCAAGTCACAACCTAAATTAAACCTCCTTTGTGAGATACATGCATTAGATGCATTTTAAGGTTAGTTATGGACATAGGCTCAATTTAATTGAGTTGTCCATAATCAAAATGTATACGTGATATACATAATGAAGATCATCCAAGTATTGATGAGACTAAATGACAAATCCCTTAACCAAATATTAGGACTCACGCCTTCCATTAATATGGCAAGAACCAAAGTTCTTTTAGAGTTGGGTTATTGGGCAAACCCAAACCCTCTCTACATGAATATGTTCAAACCATGGAAATTAGATTTTCAGACTAATGGGTTGGTCCTAACTGGAAGCATTGATTTGTTGGGCAAACCCAAGGTCAACGTGGATAGAGGCAAAGTGGGGTTATATTCATAGGATGTACACAAATCAAGAGTTGATGACCCAATGAGTGTGCTAAATGAACAGTTGATGGCACAAGTCGATAGTTGCATAATTGAATGCAATTGGTATGAATGATACCTATTGATTGATCTAAGGTGGCTTACTGGGCAAACCCAAGGTTATTCTTGGTGACATCGGATATCAGCCCATTAAGAAAACTATAGGTCATTCTTGGTGATATCGGATATCAGCCCATTAAGAAAACTATAAGTTTTCTCGAATTCATAGTGAGGGCTATGGATTTGAATAAGAGTAATGAGATCTATAATGTATGTGATTAAAGTCCTTATCAATATGCATTAATGTACATTCTAACATTTTCTATCGTTCTTCTAGGTTATTGAATCGCACGATGTCTTCTAGTGTGAACTTACACTCTCTGTTAGATTCCAACAAACTCATAAGACCAAACTTCTTAGATTGGCTACGAAATTTGAGAATTGTTCTAAAATCCAAAAAACTACGACATGTCCTAGATTAACCACCTCTCAATCCCCCTACTATCGATGCATCTGATGAAGATTAGAAAGCTTATAAGATGTTAATAGATGATAGTAAGTTGGGTAGCTGTATAATGCTAGCCTCCATGTCACCAGAACTGCAAAAAGCAGCATGAGGCTGTGGATGCTCATACCATAGTCTACCATTTGAGGGAACTGCTTGATAAGCAAGCTCAATCTGAAGGTTCGAGACATCAAGGTTGCTTTTCCGTTCTAAGATGTCTGAGGGATCATCTCCAGTGTAGTATGCGCTGAAGATGAATGGATAGATTGAGAGATTTGCTAGTTTAGGCTTCATAATGGATCATGAATTAAGTATAGACTTAATTCTCACTGGTTTGACTGATAGTTATTCACAATTTGTGCTTAACTATTAAATGAACCAAATATCCACGATGATACTTGAGTTGATTAATCTATTCAAAACAGCTGAGCAAACTGTCAAGAAAGACAGTAAGGTTGTGATGCTGGTGGACTTTGCTTCTGGTTCTTGAAAGAAGAACCAAAAGAAGATGAAGAAGTCCAAGAAGCCAGTGGGAGGTGTAGCCAAGAAGAAGGCAAAGGAGACAGCACTAAAGGGGATATGCTTCCATTGCAACAAGGAAGGACATTGGAAGAGGAAATACAAAGCTTACCTAGAGTCACTGAAGCAGAAGAAGGCATTAGATGCCCCACCATCTACTTCAGGTATGATATTTGTCATTGAGGTTAATACTATTTCTAAAGAAGGCATTAGATGCCCCACCATCTACTTCAGGTATGATATTTATCATTGAGGTTAATACTATTTCTAATCATAACATTTCGGTATTAGATACTAGATGTGGCTCTCATATATGTGTTGATATGCAGGGTCTCAGGGATAGTAGACCGCTCAAGAAAGAAGAGATGGACCTATGTGTAGGAAATGGAACAAGAGTTGCTGCATTAGCCGTAGGGACATATGTTTTGTATCTTCCTAGTGGGCTAGAATTAATTTTGGAAAATTACTATTATGTACCCGTTGTGACTAAAAACGTTGTATCTGTTTCACGTCTTAATAAAGCAGAATTTCATTTAACTTTTTCAATCAATGGTTGTTAAATTAAGGTGAATGAAATGTTGTATGGTACTGATATATTGTGCAATGGAATTTACATATTAGATATGTCTAATCCAATTTTAAATATCAATGACAATAAAAGACAAAAACGAGATAACCTAAAATCATTTTACTTATGGCATTATCGACTTGTCCTTATACGTGAGAAACGTATGATTAAGCTATCCATTTGATTATGAATCATATGACATATGTGAATCTTGCTTATTAGAAAAGATGAATAAATTACCTTTTGAAGGAAAGGGTGAACGAATGAATGGGTTATTAGACCTAATACATTATAATGTAGATGGCCCAATGTCTATTCATGCTAGAGGTGGTTTTGTGTACTTCATTACTTTTTTCGATGATTATTCATGATATAGGCATGTGTATCTAATGAGATACAAGTCTGAAGCATTTGAAATGTTCAAACAATTTAGACATGAAGTAGAGAAACAACTCAGTAGAACTATTAAGGCACTTCGATCAGATCGAGGTGGTGAATACTTAAACGACAAATTTCTAACTTATCTCGAAAATAATGGGATAGTATCTTAGTGGACTCCACCTTACACACCACAACATAATGGTGTAGTTGAAAGGAAAAACTGAACCTTATTAGACATGGTAAGGTCGATGATGGACTTCGTAGATCTACCGAAATCCTTTTAGGGTTATGCACTCGAGACTATTGTTTATGTGACAAATAGAGTCCCTTCAAAGGCATTTGAAGTTACTCCATATGAGATATGGACTAACAAAAGGCCCTATCTTTCTGATATGAAAGTTTAGGATTGTACGGCTTATGTGAAGCAGATTTAATCAGAAAAGCTTGAAGCGAAACCTGATAAATGTCTGTTTATAGGATATCCTAAGGAAATAATTGGATATCAGTTATATAATGCTTTAGAGAAAAAGTTGTTTGCCTCAAAGCATGCTTTTTTAAAGAGAAAATGTTTCTTATAAGAAAAGATAGTGGGATCAAAGTTGAACTTGATGAAGTTCATGATGCTCAAACAGACGCAAATCAACTGTCTAAACCCGAAATTTTTGTTCATAGAGATGAGACAATAGTTGAACCTTCTGAAACACAAAATGTTTGTAGGTAAAGTAGGAGAGAGATATGGATTTCTCATAAGCAAATACAATGATGTATTGCTCATAGAGGATGATGAGCCTACAACCTATGAAGAAGCTCTGAAGAGTTCAGAATCTGAAAAAATGGCTTCAAACCATAAAGTATAAAATGGATTCCATGTATGAAAACCAAGTATATACTTTGGTTGACCCACCCGAAGGTTTAAAACCCATAAGGTGCAAGTAGATTTTCAAGAAGAAAATTGACATGGAAGGTAAAGTAATTACATATAAAGCGAGGCTAGTTGTTAAAGGTTATCGTCAAAGACAAGGAGTTGACTATGATGAGACATTTAGCCCCGTAGCTATGCTTAAATCCATTAGAATAATCCTAGCCATTGTTGCTCATTATGATTGTGAAATATGGAAGATGGATGTGAAGACAACTTTCCTAAATGGAAATCTAGTTGAAGATGTATATATGATACAACCTGATGGCTTCATATCCAGAGATGGCAGAAAGGTATGTAAGCTTCAGAAATCCATTTATGGATTGAAGCAAGCATCTAGGAGTTGGAACATCTAATTTGGTGAGAAAATCAAAGAGTTTAGTTTATCACAAAATCCTGATGAACCTTGTGCGTACAAGAAGGTTAGTGGGAGTGCCATCATATTCCTTGTGTTATATATGGATGACATATTACTAATAGGAAATGATGTTTCAAGTTTCCAATCAGTCAAAGTTTAGTTGTCCTGGAATTTTTCCATGAAAGACCTTGGAGAAGTAACTTATATATTAGGAATAAAGATTTATAGAGATAGATTAAGGAAGTTGCTAGGTCTTTCATAGTCAACATACATAGACAAGTCCAAGTGAGGTTTCTTCCCATGACACACGGGGTAAAACTCTCAAAATCTATATGTCCCAAGACACAAAATGAGATGACTCACATGAATATAATCCCGTATGCTTTGACAGTAGGATCAATCAAGTATGCTATGTTATATACAAAACCCGATATATCGTATGTTCTAAGTGTTACAAGCAGATATCAATCAGATCCTGGTGAGGGTCACTGGGTGGATGTTAAGAACATCCTAAAGTACTTGAGAAGGACTAAGGATGTATTCTTGATATATGGAAATGGAGATATTGTCGTGAGTGGGCAGACAGATGCCAATTTTCAATCTAACCAGGATGACTCCAAATCTCAGGTGGGTTGTGTTTTCACACTGAATGGGGGAGCAGTCAGTTGGAAGAGTTCCAAACAAGAGATGATTGCAGATTCGATAACTAAGTCAAAGTACATTGCAGCTGCGGAAGTGGTAAAAGAAGCTGTTTAGATCAAGAAGTTTGTCATAGAACTTGAAGTAGTTCCTAGCATAGTAGATGCAATATTGTTATACTGTGACAACAATGGGGCTATTGCACAAGTCAAGGAAATGAGGTCTCATCAGAGGTCCAAGCATGTACTTAGGAGATATCACCTAACTAGGGAGATAACTGATAAAGGTGATATGAAGATAGAAAGAGTGCCCACAGATCAGAGCATCGTTGATCCTTTGACTAAGCCATTTCCTCAAGCAAAATTTGATTCTTGTGTACTCGCCTAGGGTATTAGATACAAAGGTGATTGGCTTTAGTGCAAGTGAGAGTTTGGTAGAGTAGTTCTCTAAAGGCAATCACCTTTAGCACTTTTGTACAAACTTTATTTTGATTAATAAAGAGAAAGACATTTTTTATTGATTTGATATTCGTTTATATATGAATTGATATTGATCTTACATCGAATTAGTGAAGTCCATGACACAAAATATAATATGAAGGAAATCATGATGAGATTATGATAATGAGATTCCAATCATGTGCAATTATGTTAGTATCTAAATAATCCCTAGTCATAGGATTAATAAGACAGGATATTATTAATCCTAACAAACTAGCACATGTTATACTCCTTGATTTGATCAAGTAGTGGATCTCATAAACTATAAGCATGAGTTGTTTAGAGTTAACATGTGGATGCTTACTAAGAGTAATAAGTACATTAGATGACCCGCTATGAGATTATCACATGGATGATCTATCGAATGTTAGTGATTAATCTCATCATAACATGATGCAAATATCGTTAGACTTGAGGTACTCAAGGATATCTTGGACACGAATCTTGTGCTTTGACATCATTCCTTGTTACCTTAAGATGAGGTCACTCTTAAGGTGGTGATTGGGTACAGCTATTTGTATTCGAAATTAATTGGGTAGTCAATAAATGATTCATCACTCCTGATAGAAGGAGATGAAACCCACGGCCTCTTATCCGGATCATTACTCAGGAGTCTCTGGCCAGAGCAATTATATGTTATAAAGAGAGTCTTCAATGACACATACAGTAATGAGATCCTAGGATAAGAACTAATATCACTTGGACTAGAAGTGATGTACTCAGTCTAGTGGGAGTTGACACATAGCCCATACTCTGAACTAAGTGGGATATAGTATGGTGAAAGGATAATTAACTATCGAAGAGTTTGTATGTTAATCCACTTATATTCCAGCAAATTGGCATCATAAAACCCTTCATGATTTGATTGAATTAAGATTTAATTCAAGTGCCTAAAATAACCAAGAACCTAAGGGTCATATGTATAAAAGATCAGATGAAAACAAATTGTGTATGGCCATTTTAGCAGGCCACGATTGTGGTCGAAAGTGAGACAGGTGATATATAAGTGAGTTATTCACTTATTTACACGAGCTTCTTCCACTTCTTACACACACAAGTGATAGCATAAGGGATTTAGAAGAGTTTTAGAGTGAGAGTGAGGTGTCTTGAGTCTTGTTCTTGCACTTCATGCAATTGTTGCATGAATCAAAGTGCATGCAACAAGATTCTTGACCTATCTTCCATCATCTTGAGCATCTACTAGAACTCATCTAGTTTGCTGCTCAAAACACCCTTATACATTATTTCTTTATCTTATTTATGTGTTCTTGGCTGATCAAGGAAAGGTTTGGTGTTTGCAACAACCTAAACAAGGAGAAGAAACAAGAAAGAAGGAGAAACAAAAGGTATAAAATGTTTTATATTTCATTTTCTTTACATATCCATGCATGTATGTATGATTCTGTGGTTTTTGGGTTATCATAGTGTCGAAATCTTGATTCCAACGCTTCCTCTGCATTTGCATGCATGTGATGCATGCAACCATGTCTAACCCAATAATTATATTCGTTGGTCCTAGAAATTAGAACATATATTGTGCTCAATTGGAAGATATATCTTCTCAAAGTAACAAGTGATTTGTCTAAGTAGAAAAGGATTCGCTTATCTAGCATAGAAGATTTGGACATGCTAACATGAGAATTTTATCAAAATTGTCTAAAAATGAGTTAGTAAGAGGACTAACAAATTTGAAATTTGAGAGCAATCAAGTTTGTGAAGATTGTTTAAAAGGAAAACAAATCAGAAGCAGCTTTCCTCCTAAAATATTGTGACTACTAACCAGCCACTTGAACTCGTGCACATGGATTTATTTAGTCCTCCTAGGACTTATAGTTTTTGAGAGCAAATTCGTATGATAAAATTAAAAGTCAATATGAATTTCAATCTTGCAAACTAAAAGACAAGATGCGATAAAAGGATCTAGAGATATTAATCTCAATATTTTCGGTTATGATGAACCAAAAAAATTGACAGTGATATTTGATCCAAACTTAAGGCAACACTTTCATAGAATTGAACCTTAATCTCCCTACGAATTAGAACACAATTTATATGCTATGCTTCGAAAGAATAACAAGTAAAAGAAGATCAATAACTATAAATGAACTATCACACTTTAAGAAACTTGAAAATTCTAGCAAGAACCAATTCAATAATTCACAATGAAGAACGCTAAATATATGATTTAGCACCCTTGAATGCAAATAAAGAAAAGTTTCTTAACTATTGATGCCACTTTCAGGTGAAGTAAACTCGAAAGATAAGTCAAAAATTGTAAGCAACAATGCGTGCAAACAACCAAATTTAGTTCACAAAAGAACAACACTCAAAAGGTATTAAACCTGAACTTTTATTGTAATTGTACCCCCTTACAATGAATTTTTGGTCCCTTTATATAAGGCTAAAGGTTCAGTTATTGAAGCTAAAAACTAGGAAAACTTAATCTAATACTAAGAAAAATTTCAGATTCTTCTCTATCAAGAATCTGAAATAAGCTAATCTAAAATAAGAGATATTCTATTTTATCCTAACTGCTAATCTAGTTATCCATGCAATGCAAATCCAATAAGGAATTTGAAATCACGCCAACTTGACTTGGAGTTTCCTATTTGTTTTAAACTTCATTTGGTTCACCATTTGGATTGGACCCAACTTGTAACACATTAATTATTTTAATATGATATCCTTCATGCTTAACCATTTCTTTTGTATAGACTTCTTTAATTAAAATGGGTAGCATTTCTTTTAGTCTCTTGGATCTTGAAAGAGTTAAAGGTCCAATAACATTACTTAATGGGTCTCGACTCTTCACAACAACATCATGGTTAGCACTTGGCCCATTAGCCACATCCACAGTACTCCTAGCTTGGTCCATGGTCTGACAGTTTCCATCATCCTCCCCTTCTTTAGAAAGATTCATCCTCGAATCCAAACCTTCATCAAAATCAAAGGGAGACAAATCAGAAACATTAAATGTAGCACTTATATCATACTCACCTGGTAAATCTTATTTATAGGCATTGTCGTTGATCTTGGCTATAATTTGGAAAGGACCATCTCTACACGGATGTAATTTTGTCTTTCTGAAGTTTGCGAAACTCTCTTTTCTCATATGAACCCATACCCAATCTTCGGGTTCAAAACTCATGAGTTTCCGACCTTTGTTCACACCTTTAACATACTGTTCAGTGTGTTTTTCAATATTTTGTCACACTCTTTCATGTAATTTTCTAATTGCTTCGGCTTTCTTTACTCCATCCAAGCTAACCTTTTCTTTTAAAGGTAACGGAGATAAATCCAAAGGGGTTAGAGGATTGAAGCTATAAACAGTTTCAAAGGGATAAAATTGGGTGGACAAATGTATTGTACGATTATAAGAAAATTTAGCAATAGGCAAACATTCTTCCCAACACTTTAAGTTACTTTTAATTATAGCCCTTAGGAGTGTTCCTAGGGTTGATCACTTCAGTCTGACTGTCCGTTTGGGGGTGACTTGTAGTACTAAATAATAATTTCGTCCCCAACTTACCCCACAAGGATTTCCAAAAATAACTAAGGAATTTAACATCCCTATCACTTACGATCGTTTTTGGAATTCCATGAAGTCTGACAATTTCTTTGAGAATAAACTCGCAATATACTTAGCATCATCAGTCTTCCTACAAGCCAAAAAATGAGCTATTTTAGAAAATCTATCAAAAACTACAAAAATAGAATCCACTTTTTGTGTTCGGGGTAGTCCCAAAAGGAAGTCCATTGAGATATCGACCTAAGGTTGGGTTGGTATGGGCAATGGCGTGTAAAGTCCATGGGCATTGACTTGCACTTGACTTGTCTGCATTATACACATATCTCAACAATGGTTTGGACATCTGCTTTCATTTTTGTCCAAAAGAAATTCTCTTGGAACACGTCTAATCTTTGGCACACCGAAATGTCCCATCAAACCACCACTATATGTCTCCCGAATTAATAACTCACGAAGGGAGATTTTGGGCACACACAATTTATTTTCCTTGAACAAAAATCCATTGTGTTTAAAGAATTTATCAAAGGCAGATTGTTCACAAGCATTAAAGACATTTGCAAAATCGAGATCATCAACATACAATTCTTTAATATACGCAAATCCCATCAATTTTGCATTTAGAGAAGTTAGCAAAGAGTATCTCCTAGACAAAGCATTAACAACAATGTTGTCTTTCCCTTTCTTGTATTTGATCACGTAAGGAAAAGTTTCAATGAAAGCAAACCATTTGGCATGCCTTTTGCTCAATCTATTCTTAGTTTTAATGTGCTTTAAAGATTCATGATCAGTATGAATGATAAAATCCTTGGGCAGCAAATAGTGTTGCCAAGTTTCTAAAGCACGAACAACAGCATATAGTTCTGTCATATATGGGATAGTTCAAACATGTACCATTTAAATTCTCACTAAAATAAGCTATTGCACGATTTTCTTGTATTAATACCTCTCCAATGCTTATTCCAGATGCATCACATTCAATTTCAAACATTTTGTCATAGTTAAGTAAGGCTAAGACAGGAGTAGTGGGCAAATCATGCTTTAACTGATTAAAAGCTTTTTTTTGTGCTGGCCCCCATTCAAAGTTAACATCCTTTTTGACCAGTTCATTTTTAGGGAGCAGCTTTGGTCAAAAAATCCTTTACAAACCATCTATAAAAACTAGCCAAACCATGAAAAGAATTAATGTGAGACATATTAGTTGGTGTTGGCCAATCTTTAATAGCTTGTACTTTCGATTCATCAACATGTATACCATTGGCGCTCACACTAAAGCCGAGATATATAACCTCTTTAACAAAAAAAGAACATTTTGCAAAATTAGCATACAATTTTTTAGCTCTAAGTGTTTTTAAGACAATACGCACATGCTCAACATGTTCATTTAAATTCTTAGAGTATACTGGTATATCATCAAAATATACCATAACAAATTTTCTAATCATATGCCTTAAAACATGGTGCATTAATCACATAAAAGTACTAGGTGAATTAGTAAGACCAAATAGCATAACTAACCACTTATACAAACCAAACTTTGTTTTAACGGCTATTTTCCACTCATCACCTTCTCTTATCTGAATCTGATGGTAACCAGACTTAAGATCAATTTTTGAAAATATAGTAGCACCATAAAAGTCTTCTAACATGTCATCATGCCTAGGTATAGGATGCCTATATTTAATAGTGATCTTATTTATAACCTGACAATCATTGCACATGTGCCATGTGCCATCTTTCTTAGGAACTAAAATCACAGATACAACACAAGGGCTAAAAGATTCACGAATCTAACTTTTCTTAAGAAGTCCTTAAACTTGCATTCTAAGCTCTTTGGTTTCTTCCGGATTGGCTCTATAGGTTGGCCTATTTGGAATTGTTGCGCATGAAATTAGGTCGATTTAGTGTTTGATTCCTCTGATTGGAGGAAGTTCTTTTGGCAACTCCTTTGGAAAAACATCTTCAAATTCTTGGAGGAGTTTTTGGAAAACTTGGGGCAAATCGCTAGGCAAGTCAGTTAGAATCAAAGAATGGTCTTGGAATATCATGAGAATCATACCTCTTTGACTTGCAAAGCACTTTTCTACTGATTTAAGACTAGTGAAGAAATTCTTACCAATTTTGAGTCCATTTGTGGATTTTGGTTGGGCTTCGGCCCTTGCACAACTTTTGGACTTAGTGTCCTTTTCCCTTACGTTTTTCTATCTCTTGTTGTATTTTGATATTACATTCATACAATTGGGTTGGGGAGAGGGGAGATAGGGAATACTTTTTCCTATCTACAACAAATGAATACTTATTTGCAAAACCACCATGGACGGCTCTACGATCATACTTCGAAGGTTAGCTAACAAAAGATGACTTGCATCCATAGCTACAACATCACATAATACCTCATCATTATATTTACCAATAGAAAATGGCACCTTAACTTGTTTTGTGACACAGAGATCTCCACATTGATTCAGCCATTGTAGTCTATATGGTGTTGGATGCTCGAGGCTAAGCAGCTTCATGCTATCTACAAAATAAGAACTCATAACATTAGTGCAAGAACTAGAATCAATTATAATTAGACAAAACTAATTATTCACATGCCCCTTTGTGAGAAAAATGTTGGTGCATTGTTGGTTCTCTTCTTAATGTTGGACGTGTAAGGTTCATAATTGACATATGCATGTTCAATTTCCTCATCTTCAGAAACCTCTTCGGCTTCTTCATCTTCACGGTCAGAATCTGGGTCATGATCAGATGCACTCTCATATGTTCCATCATCTTTAAGAATCATTGCTCTTGTATTCATACATTGAGAAGCTATGTGACCTTTTCCTAAACACTTAAAACATGTAATTTATCTAGCACTGCCAAAACTTGTGTTAGTAGAACTATTAGTTTTTAATGAATTGGAACTTGAAGCCTTAAAAAACTTTTCAAACTTTGAAGTATTTCTAACAAACCTAGAATTACCTCCTTTTGAAGAATTACTAAACTTTTTGATATTATCCTTCTTCCATGGCGTGGAGGCTTTGGTTGGAGCCAGACTCCTCTTCTTGAGCTATCTTTCTACAAGTCTAGCTCTATGTAACATTTCAGTTATATCTATGTACGGAGTCAGTTCAACAACTTCAGCAATATTTCAAATTAAACCATTTAAAAACCCAGCTATAGTGGCCTCAAGTTCTTCCTTAATCCTAGCTTGAATCATTGCTACTTTTAACTCTTGATAAAATTCATCTACCAATTTAAAGCCTTGCGAAATTGTTTGGATTTTTTTTATATAAATCTCGAAAATAGTAGGTGGGCATAAACCTTTTTCGCATTACCTTTTTCATTTCATCCCATATAACAATGGGTTCTACTTCATGTAATCTCCTGTCTTCGATCAATTGGTCCCACTAGATTAAGGCATAATTTTGAAACTCGACTGCAGTAAGCTTTATTTTCTTAGTCTCCGAATAGTCCTGCAAGTTAAACACACGATCTACCTTTTTTCCCACTCAAGGTAGGCTTCAGGATCATTAGTGTCATGGAATTCAGGAATTTTAATTTTAATATTACCAAGATTGTTTCGATTATCATACCTTCTCAGAGCAACAGAACGCTCAGACTCACCATCTTCTTCCCTTTCACGTGTAGGTTCACGTGTAGAGAATTGGGCTTCAAGGTTGGCTAACCTATCACCAATGGATTTAAGTATCATGGTTACTCAAGCCAAATGCTCTTTTTGAGTTTTTTAAGCAAAAGTCTCACCGGTTTTATCCATCTACCTTTAAGAATCACAAACACAAGTGTATATAGGGTTAGTAGAAAAAATTTCCTACCTCTCTTCCCCTAAATACCGAAATTGTTTCCCCTTTTTGGTAGTGATTCACACACACTCACCTCATGTATACTCTCTTTCGAATACTTAGGCTTTTCCCCCAATTTTAGTGAGCAACAAACAAGCCTTTTACCTCAAACCTTTTGTTATGAAGTTCTAATTTAAACCAAACTAAAAGTCGAAAGCAAACAATGAAAGCAAACAACTTTAGACTTGTTAGAATAACGAAAGGAAGGAATAACAAGCACAAAATGCAATTAAGAATGAGGGAAGAACACAAATCTCGTTCAAGAGTTGAAAGGATAAAGAGTCTTGCTTAACAAGTGCACAAGCTTTTAACTTTAATGGACGATCTCCCTTTAGATTTCTTTTCTTTCTTGCTGATTTTTTTATCAGAATTTAACTTTTTTTCAGAATTTAACATTTTTCATAATTTAACTTTTTTTCGTCTTTTTAGGCCTTTTTTTTGGACTTCAACCTTTTTTTTATACGACAGCAACAAAAGAATTAGTGACTTAACAAATAATTTGAAATCACGACGTTTGGAAGCTTACTTGATGATCTTTGCTGAAAGCTGTGCACAAATAGATTAGGAAACAATAGAAACGAGGACTTGAGGAGACGATGGAATTAGGAAATAAAAGGCAATTAGGAAACATACACATAATAGTCAACGAATCATAATAATAGTCAAATTAGGAAAAACAAATAGGAAATGGATTTTTATGAAGCACAAGAAATTGGATTAAGGCAACAAGTAATAATGATTTTTCAGACAATCCACAAACAAGATGGATGTAGGATTTAGCAATGTATTTTGGCCAAAAGAAATTATGAACTTTTGTTTGAAACTTTGAAGATTATATCTCCCAAAGCTCTAATACCAAACTGATAGCAAATTAGTATGACAAAATTAAAAATCAA